>CAUYPK010008500.1:0-57922 GCA_963574355.1 Loris lydekkerianus | reverse complement strand
TACTTTGAGATATCAAACTCCAGTAAGATTAGCCCATCATCACAAAATCCCAAGACCAGAGATGTTGGCGTGGATATGGAGAATAGGGAACATTTCTACACTGCTGGTGGGAATGCAAATTAATACATTCCTTTTGGAAAGATGTTTGGAGAACACTTAGAGATCTGAAAATAGATGTGCCATTCAATCCTATAATTCCTCTACTAGGTATATACCCAGAAGACCAAAAATCACATTATAACAAAGATATTTGTACCAGAATGTTTATTGCAACCCAATTCATAATTGCTAAGTCATGGAAAAAGCACAAGTGCCCATTGATCCACGAATGGATGAATAAATTGTGGTATATGTATACCATGGAATATTATGCAGCCTTAAAGTAAGATGGAGACTTTACCTCTTTCATGTTTACATGGATGGAGCTGGAACATATTCTTCTTAGTAAAGTATCTCAAGAATGGAATAAAAAGTATCCAAAGTACTCAGCCCTACTATGAAACTAATTTATGGCTTTCACATGAAAGCTTAACCCAGTTATAACCTAAGAATAGGGGGAAGGGGGAATGGAAGGGAAGGGAGGGGGGAGGGGCAGAGGGAGGGTGATTGGTGGGATTACACCTGCAGTGCATCTTACAAGGGTATATGTGAAACTTAGTAAATGTAGAATGTAAATGTCTTAACACAATACCTAAGAAAATGCCTGGAAGGATGTTAACCAGTGTGATGAACATGTGTCAAACAGTCTACAAAACCAGTGTATGGTGCCCCATGATCACATTAATGTACATAGCTATGATTTAATAATAATAAAAAAACAAATTATGAGAGTTCTTTGTTTTATTTTAGTAACCACTACAATTAAAAAGCTCCAACCCCTCATCCTTTTTTATTTTTTCTCAATACGTAAATAGAGATGGTTTCAAATGACAGTTATTCCTTGTGTACATAATTCTTTCAAAAATACAAATATGCATGTGGCTATTAAAACGTGAATGGAAGCTGTATGTATTATATAGGGAAAGACAACTTGTGCTCATTTATTTTATTGACAGTGAACAGATTTTGATATATTGCATTACAATACTGACTGCTAGATTTCTTATAAAGGTTTAGTTTATATGTACTCTAGAGTTTTTGTTCACAATAAAAATAAGCCCATGCCAATGTTTAGTAACCAATAATATCAATTCATTCAAATTTAATGACACTTTTATGAAACTAAGAATCTCATGTCACAGAGCATTCACAGTGCAGGAGGTCACAGTTATTGAAAAAATAAATAGCAGGATAAATATATTATTTACAACTTTTCAATCAATGTTCCTGTTCTGCCTGTTCTCGAGAATGAACAAAGATGGTGTGTTCAGCCCAGCATGCCAGAAATATCTTGTGGGGGACTCGAGCTATGTGTGAACAGCCCCAGAAATTCTTGGTTTTGGTTGTTTATAAGGAGCTTCTTTCAGAACACAACCATGCTCTATTTATCCGCTACTTGGTAGGTAACAGTGGGGCCCCAGTAAGATCTAAATGACCAGTGGAAACCATGCCCACCTGCCCCAGGGACGTCTTGGATGGGTGTGGCTTCTCCTCACTCAGCCCTTTCCTTGGCAACTCCTGCTTCTGACTGTGGGCCTGGCCCCATCTGGCCGACAGCCTTCTTTCCCTGTTAGCTAGTCAAAGCTCTCTTTTATGTTCAGACACCAGCAACTACTCCCAGTTGGCAGCTGCCAGGTGGGAGATACAGAGGGCGCCCAGCCTCACAGACCAGCAGTCTTTCCTCTGGGGCTTCCTGGGACCTGGCCATAGCAGCTCAGCCCCAGTTCTGTCCACTGGGTCCTTAACTGCCCCTGGTCCAAGCCTTGTGGAGGAAGCAGATAGTGGTCATGAGGTCTACAGCTCAGAGACATGCAGTTGAAAGGTGAGGGCCGAGACACCTAGTAGCCAGATAAAGAAAACAAAACAAAACACCCTAGTAGAATATTTTATCTGGAAGAACAGAGCTGCCTTGCTCACACTCCAGTTGTTTTCAGGAGGAGCTCCTTCCATTGAAAGGGGACTGAATGTTCATCCGAGATGGGTCTGGGCATTTCTGTGCTAGGAATTCTGGAATGGCAGCAGTGAGGGCTCTGTCATCTGGGACCCTCTCTTAGTGCACAAGGACTGATCATACCACACTGTGCTTCTGGAAACCAAAAGGTGCATGAAGCAGCAACAACCCCTCATCCTGAATTCTGGCAACAGAGGGAACGGCTGTGGATTATGCCAGTCAGTGTCGCTGGGCTTTTAACTAACAAGCAGCTGATCCCCAGACCTGTAAATCTAACAGATGGAAAAGCCACAGAGCAAAGGGCTTGACTTTCACATAGGCACAGTGTGTATTTTCAGCTCTCAAGAGATGTCTCCCCGGGCCCCCAAGTACTGTACCAGGGTGTCCTGGCAGCAGACATTTCCCTAGACTGGGGGAGAGCATGTTTTACCTGTGGTCAGAACAGGGAGGAAGATACACAACTTGGACAACTGGACACTGACACTGGGAGACTGGATAAAGAAGGGCTTTGGAGACACACAGGGACAAGAGGACGCCATGTGCACAAGGTGTTTGAGAATTTAGTAGAGACAGAACCTGGGAGGCATCTGTCAATGAAAGTTAGAATTTTTAAACCCCCTATAAAATAGCCAAAGCTCTAATACCACCCAACTGGCTTCCCTGAAAAGATAGCTCCACCCCATTGGCAGAACAGGAGGAAAGTGCCCGTTCTCCCAACTTGAAATGTGAGCACCATTTCCTTGAGATGGACACATGGTCACGTGACAGACTGGATATCTTCCTCCCATTAGCCATCTGGCCTGAAGTTAAGCACAAAACTAGCGTCCCAATCTTGCTTTCTTTATTAACAAATACAACAACCTATATCAAATGCCATTCTAAAATTGGCATCCTGAGGAGTATGCCCTTGGGGGAGCAGTTCTCTGCAGCAAGGAGAATGGGCCCCCAAAAGCTTGGTTGGCAAATGGTGCAGCTCAGCGTGAGCAGTGAGGCCTCATGCTCTTTGCCTCGTGGGACAGACCCAGGGGAAGACCCCCCTCACCTTTGTTCCCATGTAACGGACACAGTGGGGAAGATTTACCCAACATACAGGAGAAGCCCCCTCTGTGTGCTTTGAGAAGGCCCTGGGGGAGGCTGCATGTTGAGTGGCTCAAGACTTGAGCTACAGAGAGGAGAAAACCCAGAGTAGCTGCTCACACCTGGTGAGGCCACCAGGCAAGTGCAACACGTTCTATCCAGAGCTGGGTGAGGATTGACAGACTTTCTGCCACCCAAGGGCTGCCCAGAGAGCACTTTCAAAAATTTCTGGACATTTTTATGGGCAGGATGTGGTAACAATGCTGTCAAGAGGTGGACCACCTCAGGTGTCCTGGGTACATCTGCAAACTGCCCCCAGGGCAGGGTGACCCCCAGAGAAATCATGTCTGGAGGGTATCAGAGAGGAGACCATGAGTATTTAAAGTGCAGCCTATGATTGTCATCATCATTGGCAAGCTGTTCATTTAAGCAACAAACATTTGCTGAGAGCCCATCATGTGGGCAGCACAGCCCCTTATTCCAACCCGGGGGAGCATGGCCCTGAAGGGAAGGGGAGGGGAGCAGAGGTGGAGATAAGGGACAGGAGATCAGCTCCTCCCCTGGGGGGTCCATTCAGCCAGGGCAGAAAGGTCTCTGCTTCTCCTGGGTGAAATTCCAAAATGTGGCAACAGAACCCTTCCAGTGCCAATTACTTAGGCTCCACTAATCCATTTCAACTTAAGGAAGGAGGGAAGGAGAGAAGGAAGAAGGGAGAAAGGGAGAAAAGGAGAGGGAGGGGAGGGAGGAGGGAAGGGAAGAGGGAAAGGAGGAGGGAAGGGAGGAAGGAAGAAAAGGGTGTGGAAAGCAGCCTCAGCTGCTGGTGCTGGGATTCCCTAGGGGGAATGAACAGATGGTCTCCTGGTCCCTCTTGCCTCCATTTACCCCCCCACCTCCAAGAGAGAGAGCCCTGGATTCAGGAAGAAAAATGGCCAAGTGGAAAGATGGGTGTCCAGCAAAAACACCATCCACCCCTTTCCTAATTCCTGGTTGTGTGGGGAGTCCTGTGTTCTGAGTGGAGATGCTCTTAGGCTCACAAATAGGAAAGAGCAGGTGGAAGAAACCTACACCCTGAGCAGTGGGCTCTGTTTGTGGTCTACTGACTGCCCTCGGTGGATACCCCACCTGGTTTAACCCGGCTCAGAGAAGGCTGGTGTCTTATCAGCTGCTTGGGTCTGCAAAGGTAGGGGGCAGACGGGACAAAAGCAAGAATCAGTCCCAATAGGCAAGGGATAAGGCGCAGGTAAAGACTCTAAAGGGCAGCCAGGTGTGTGTACAAGGTGGAGACACAGGTTGACAGGGGGACAGGCACACTGGGTTACAGGAAGGACAGTGGTGGGGAGGGGATGACTCTGACCTGCCCATAAAACCCATAAGCACCCATCTCTCGGTGCAGCTGACCCAGAACCTTCCTCCAGGGCCAGGTTCTCTGCACACCTTCCACTCTACCCATGGTTCGGCTGATAAGGACAAATTCCAAACCAGAAATTGACAGGAACTACCTGCTCCTGCCTCTAGAGACATTTTCTATCTGAGAGCAATAGTTCATTTTTCTGTTCTGCCCCCCAATGAGTAGAACTAAATTTATTATTTTTAATTGCCTATTTTTGTTGCAGAGTAATTATCTCATGCTAATTAGCTTTGGGAATAAAATACAGGAGGTAATCCTGTGTAGTGATGGAAAGCATAATTTAAAAATGAAGGCCTACTTCATCAAGCAGTTCTTTAAAGTTGTGATGGAAAAATATTTAGTAAAAAAAGAGATTTTTTTTCACCTATAGTTTACATATATTATAGTTTCCTAGATATAATAAATGCATAGATCCTTTAAGGAAATTACATTGGCACATTAAAGTCAAAAGAAAATTAGCCAGGAGGAGTGCATTACATATTAAAACCTTTTTTAAGTCTCTAATTGCATCTGCAGTATATGTTATAATCTCAGATAGATTCTGCTGAGGAAGAGGAGGGTAATTAGGATGTGTTCTCTAAAAGCTAACAAGAATTCGGAAACTCGAAAACCAGCAGGGAAGCCACCAGGGGCCATGTGTTTCGTGCCTTGCCATAGCTAAAAATAGTTCTTGGTCATTTTTAAGGAAAAATAGAGACACAGGATAGGGACAGATATTAGGATATGATCTGCAGAACCCAGAAGTCAAATAACTGTTGATGAGGTTTTGCCTTGAACGATAAGAGCCAACCACAAGGGCAAAGTCATAACCGCATTCACTTCTCAAGGACAGCCAACCATGGACTGGCTGCCCTAGGAGAAGGGTGAGCTGGGGGTGCTTTGTACCCCATTCTGCTACTTACTACTGGTCATTGAATTAGAGTTCCATGACTTCCCAAAACTGTGTTTTCTATTAAAAGGGGTAAATAACCCCTGTACTTAACATCACAGGGAAATCTGAAGAACCAAAACAAAGACAGGAGGATTCTGGAACCTGGAAGAACCTGAAAGATGGGAGGGACCACGTGAAATAAGCTATTAGAGCAGAGTGGTCCTGGGGGCCCTGAAACCCCCTGTAGCTCAAGTTTATACTGATGAAGCTACAGGGTCCCTAGGCCCCTCTTTAGTGACTGTCTTAGGAATATCACCCTTGTTCTCAAGTTGAAGACCACTGAGCCCAATTTGGGGTAAAGAAATCAAAAGAGAAACCTTAACTTGGTGCAGCTACTAATACTGATGTGAACCCACAGTGGAAGCCTGGTGAGGAGGGCGAGGTCCCACGCAGGCTCGTGCTGAACGGGAAGCGAGGGATACAAGTCTGAACACTTCCTCCTTTCGAAATTTAGGAGGCCTTAGAGAGCACAGTCACAAATTTCAGGGTGGGTCACAATCTGTGTGTCTCAGGAAGGCTTCAGCTATTGGATTTAAACTCATCACCAAGTTTAGAGTGACTCTGGTGAATTGCTAAAAATCTCCTTTCCTCTCTCATCATCATGGGTAGTTCACATACATTCTTCTGTGCAAAATATCCCAATATTCAAAGTGCATCAAATCTGGTAGACTTTCACGATAGATATTAAAAAAATAAAAAACCTCTCTATAAAATTAACTGTGCTTTCTTTTTAGAAAGCATGAATGGTATGTGTTCATAAATCTTTTAAATATATATTTGAGTGCTACAAAGCAGTTGAAAGTGTTTTCATATTTTTCTCTCTTTGAACCAGCCACCCATTGTTGCTCTTTCATGTGTAACAAACTACATGGTTCAAGAAACTTGGCTCTACACATTCTAAATTATGGTTTTCATACTTGCCTTCATCTAACCAGAGAGCAATCTGTTATTTTTTGAGGAAATCTCTCTTCTTGTCATTAACCAGCATTTCTGGCACACTCGGTCCAGTTCAGCAGGCTATGAAATTTGTTAAGCATATAAACAATTGGGTCTTTCAATAGGGTGGTTGCAAAACTAGAGCATTAACAAAGAAATGACAAACCCCAATAGACAGTGCATCATACCGCACAGAAGGTCTGGAATGTACAGCTTAGAAACTACAGTCTCCTGTCTGTGAGTTAGCACCCATTTGTCTTTCTCCTTTCTCTCTGTTCCAAACCAAATGTCTTAGAGTCAATGCAAGATGATACCCAGAGGATTCGTTCCCCTACAATCATTTCTACCTTTTTGGTCTGCATTATAATCCTTTTGTATGGAATGATATTTTTCAAGTATGATGATCTATGTGATGTTTTATTTTTAGTATTTCATTGCTCATTCTCTGAATGCATCAATAAAAGTGATAAGAATATTCACTTGCTTTCTCTCTTCTGCGAAAAATTGTTTCCATTCTTCTAATTTTTCCAGGAAAGGGGGTGGAAATGTCTGGCATCACAGTCCCAAACCCCCAAAGGTTGAAGCCTGCCCCCTCCAAACCATGTAGGTGCTCCCAGCAGAAGTGGGAGGCTCCCAGCAGCTCACATGTCCAAGGAGCCACCCCTGGCCCAAAGGTGAGACTTGAGAACAACATTCCTATTTTGCACTTGCCCTCGGAGACCTCAGGCTCACTGACTGCCTCATTTCTGAGGCTGCCCGTGTAACAGGAAGACAAGCTGCACACAGAAGTCTTTTTGATGGTGTGCAGGACAGAGATGAGACACTTGACACAGCCCTTTGGCTGGCCGCTCCAGGCTCTTCAAAGCTGCTCAGGTAACAGTCCCTGGATCCTGCCTTGTGGGGGCAGAACTCCAAGGAGGAGGAGGACGCCCAGCAGCCTGGCCTGTGACTAGACAAAGACCACGATGGCTCTTCCTTCCAGTGTGTGAAAGAACAGACGGTGGCTGCCAATGCAGGAGAGACCTGTGGTGGGGGAAGGAGGGGAGAGGAGGACGCAGGCATCACAGGGTGTCCAGAACAGCTCCGCTTTAATCATCTTCTCGGCACATTGGCAAGTTGACGAAGGTGAAGACGTTAAACTCTATCATGATGGAGAAGCACAAGAAGATGGCGTAGAGAACCAACACGTAGATGCCCAGCTTCCGGTCCAGCCGCCATTTGTTTAGGTGGATGCCGAGGACCTGGCAAGGAGAGAGCATGGCAGCTGGGCTCGGGGTGCAAAAATGCAAAAGGCATTTCTACTGCAAAATGAAACCTGAGTCAGGGACTGCAGAACTTTCTGCAGGATGTGGACAGGAGCAGAGGGGCACCACCAGGCTGATTCTATTTGATTAGAATGAGCTCCAGAGGGTGTAGACCTGTCTGCTGAAAGGGGGAGTCCCTGTCTCAGCCCTGCCGACTTGGGATGCATAGTAGTTGCCCTCATGGGCCAGCTCTACCTGGGCAGGTGTGCCACTTCCTCCCACAGCCTGACTGCAGGCACCGTGGTCCTCCCTCCCTAGGCATTCCTTAGGGAGAATAGGTTCTTTATCTGGATGTTCCCTGCACTTTAGAACTTGGCATTATGGTCTTTTATCCTCAGGACTCCTCAGCAAATTTTCCAAGACTCCTAGAGACCCCAGGTTTGGCAAACTCCCACTTGGGCCATCTCTCGCACGTGTGTGTGTCTGTGTATGTGTTTGGGGCAGAGGTGGAGTACAGCCTGTCCAACATTTTCCCCTGACTCTCCTCTGCTTCCCTATACTGCCTGCCTTCTGAGGGCCTAGACACCTCATCAGAGCATGGGGTAAGGAATCACGGCATAGGTTAAGGACAGACCAAGCTGGGTTCAAATCCTAGCTCTGCCATTTCCCAGCTCTGCAACCTTGGCTAAGTTGATTTCTTCTGCACAATGGGAATAACAATGGTACCTCCCCCTTCAGGTGGTTGAAAGGAGTGAATATGTGAAGTGACATAGATGTAAAGTACTCAGCACAGACCCACCCGTGAGGGAGGCAGGGTGGCCTTAGTTTCTGGGACGCTTTGTCCTGAAGGCTGTGGCACCTCCATTTACCAGCTCAGGTAGAGGGGAGGACTTCTCTCCCCGGGCACTAGAGAGGAGACTAGACCAGGTGGCAAGAAGAACAGAAATGCGCTTCACTTCCTCTGGCAGCTTAATCTGCTCAAGAAAAAGCTTATGGGGCTGCTGATGCTCTTGGCAAAAACCGGGCTGGGGCTCCTATGAATGTGCACATTTCCTGGGCTTTCTCCCTCCCTGATGGGGGAAATGATGGAGGTACACAGAGCTATATAAGTGATAAGGCAGAATTAGATGTAATAAAGTACGAATTGTAAAAACTTACGGTGAGAGCAACAGAGCCCAGCAACAGCACCACGGAATAGACCAGCCCCCGGCTGTTGATCTTCACCTGTAATATCAAACACACGGCCCTGAGTCTCTGGTCTGCTGCGAGCCAATCCCTCCCGAGGGCTCAGAGTGCTCTGGTTGATCATTCCAGAATAAACACAGGTGTTCATGAGTGAGCGTGTGGCCATGGAGGGCTGGGGAAGCATGCACTCAAGTCACTACTCTGCTGGTCTGAGGGGATGGCCTGGGCTGGGGACTCTGTGTCAGCAGATGAAGATGAGGAGCAGGGGCACCCAGCAAACACAGGCCCCTACTGCAGACACCCCTGGTCTGCCCCAGAAGCCTTCACGGACAGTGGGGACAGTGGATGCCAGGGTGCCAAGGAGAAGGGGCAGTGCATCTCCCAAGTCCTCCCCTGACACTGGTACAACACCACTCTCCTTGGTAAAATGCATCCATCTCACTTACTCATCAGGTGGGAGGAACTTACTGTGGACCCATAATTAATAACCATGGTCTGTAGGCCCCACGGTATGCCAAGTCCCACCAGGATGTCAAACACGTTGCTTCCGATGGTGTTGGAGACTGCCATATCCCCAAGGCCTGGAGGGGACAACCAACACATTTCTTTCACTAAGAGCAGGCTTTCAGAAACCTGTGTTCTTTCTTAGAACCATTCTGTCAGTGCTATTCCTTAGGAAGGGATTCCTTCTTCACAGACCCTATGATTTAAAAACCCTTTTGTGAGGCCTAAGATCTACTCCCTTCATGAAATCTGAAGGCACTGTGTGGGCTGAAGTCCCACATGTTGAAGTCCTAAGCCCTGGTACTTCAGACCGTGCATGACCCTATTTGGAGATTGTGTCTTTACAGACATGACAGCTTAAAATGAAGTCATCAGGGTAGGCCCTAACCCAATATGATGTTCTTACATAAAGGAGAAATGTGGACATGGACCACACACAAGAATGCCGGGCAAAAATGAAGATGGCCAAGGAGAGAGAAGAGGAGGGGCCTGGAACAGACTCTTCCTCAGAGACCTCAGAAGGAACAAACTCCAGCCTCCAGAACTGTGGGACGATACTTTTCCATTGTTTACATCACCTGGTTAGTGGCAATGATGCCATGTCTGCCAGCTGATGTCCTTTGAGGACCCACCACAAACTCTGTCTTATTTATCCCCCCAGTTGCTCTGGGGGTATGGGGTGGGGCATTATCCTCACGTGGCAGATGATGAAACTGGGGCTCGGGACGTGCCCAAGGGCACAGTTTGTGAGTGTTCCAGTCTCAGGACTCTGGGTCTAGACTCCTTTATACCAAGCCAAAATGTGTACTTGTGGCCTAGGTCAGGGCACTTATGACCTTGGCTGGGATCTTAGGATGTCAAATGTCGTGTCTTGGTGGCTTCTGAGGGATGAACTCCCTTTCTCCAACCAGACCAGATGCATTTCAAGTGTTGGGGCCCACATGATTGCTCTCCCCCTTCCTGCCCAACAGTCCAGCATCATGGCACAATCTGAGGAACTTCCTGAGTCAAGGGGCATGCAAGAAAGAAAATTTTTATAACTAAGACTCATGCTGGCTGAAATCTATTCCAACCTGACCACTTAGCCATACTTTGACATGACTATCCTAACTTGCTCTGGAACAAGCAAGCTTGAAATACAAATGCTTGTAGCTGCACCAGTGCTTTGGTAGCTGAGCAGCTCGGCAGCATCTCAGGCTGGCATCTGGACAGGTGGACCATCTCAATCTGACCAACTGCCCACCCTGCCTGCATCGCCAGGTCACCTCCCACTCCCCTGTGTGATGTCATCTGTTGATGTCCAGGACACACCTCCCTCAAGGGTCCCACGCTTGGATTCACATCCCTCCTCCCTGCCTGCCCCAGGCACTGTCCAGGGAGACTCCAAAGTCCTGGCAGCTTAGTCCTATTAGGGGTGGTATCTCTAGGAAACCAGCCCTCCTGTCTTCCAGTCTCTGGTGGGGTGTAGGAGGAGGCAGCATTTGCTGGGGATGGGCTACATGTACCCGATGAGGAGGCAAGCACTTGTGGGACAGGCCAGGAGGGTACAAAGATGCTATGTTTGGAAAGGAGAGATGAGTGCTTCTTGGGCTGGGCGCAATTGTGGCAGCTGTGTGACCCTTGAGGACCCTCAGGATAGTTTGACTCAAATTCTAACGTGTACATGAATCCTCTAAGGATCTTGTTAAAATGTAGATTCTGATTCAGTGGGTCTGGGACAGTACCTGAGTCTGAATTTCTCACAAGCTCCCAGGCCAAGCCCTTGGAGCCAGATGGGACTACAGTCACATCTGGGAGGCTGCAGGGAGCCCAGGAGGCAGGACTTCTGCATCAGAGCTACCTGGTGGCCTCCTGCTTTAGGCAGCAGGCTCTGAACAGAGATCCCTGTACCCTTTGTTGTGAAGAAGCTGTGTATTCTTTAACCGTGTCTGTTGGGGCTCCTGTCAATCACATCAATGTCACTCTTAGGCCAATTATGCACCCCACCCCTGGCCTCACCCTTTCTCGTTTTCTGCATTTCTATAATACATTCACTGTAGCCACTCTGAGATGATGTTTTGTCTCAGAACTCCGTCTGTCCTTTGTTCCTAAAAGAGACACTTTGCTGGCCTCACTGGGACCCCCATCCCGACAAGTCTTTAAGTTCTAACATCATGTCCTTTTCTCCCAATCTGAACTCCTGGGCCACTTGTTTCAACTGTACTTTCTCCTGCCCCTTGACCTTCTTCCGTAGTGTCCACCCAGCCAACTCCAACTACGGACAAACATGTCATCTGTGCAGCTGGAGCTGGAGTGACAGAATCCCACCCAAGTTCATGTTACTGAACATCAAACAGACTTAGTGTGTGTCAGCGTCCCTTTTACTCACTGTATTGGGCTAAAGAAGTACACTTGAGACACTCCTACCACCAAACTCATGTCCATCCAGAATCTGTGAATGTGACTTTATTTGGAAAAAGGGTTTTCACAGATGTAATAGAATTATGAAGGTCATACTGAATTAGGGTAGGTTCTAATCTGATGACTGGTGCCCTCGTAAGAAAAAATCTGGACACAGACACACACACACGGGGAAGAAGGCCCTGTGAACACAGAGGCAGAGACTGGACTGGTGCAGCCATAAGCCAAGGAGCACTGAGGATTGTAGGCGACCACAGAAGCTACAACGAGGCAAGGGAGGACTCTTCCCTCAATCCTTCAGAAGGAGCCCAGCCTTGCCAACACCTGGATTTCAGACTTCTAGCTTCCAGAGCTGGGAGATACTAATATCTGTTGTTTTAAGTTACCAGGTTATTATAAGCCACCAGCTGGTATGGTGGCCCTAGGAAACTAATAAACTCCCAATCACATTTCACTCCCCTTAGCTGCTGTCCCTAACTGTCCCCATTCTCTCTAAGGCTCCTGCCTACCTCCAAATACACTCCCAACCCTTCTATTTGTCACATATTTTCTCAGGCATCGCTGACAACCAATTGACCCTTTCTCTCATCGTGGAGGAATAAAATGTCCTGTATGTCCTTCTAAAGCCAACCTTTCTCTTAGGACACTGTTCCCGTCTCCTGTCTCCTGCGAGATTCTGCTCTGTCATACACTGTCCCTACCCCTCTACTTCTAACCTCTCACCTTTGAGAAAGGGTTGTGCAAGTCCACGGTGGGGCACTGCTCACCAGCAGGAAAGGGCATGAACAAAGCCCAGACCCTCACCCCTGTCTTGCCCACCATCGCCTCATCACCGCTTGTGACATTTAGTAAGCCCCAAACAAAAGCCACCACACAAACCTTGCTAACGTTAGACATATTCCAGAAACTAGAAGAACTGGAAAAGAGTTGGAGGACCTACTTTGTCCCCCTAGGATGAGAACATTTCTTGTTAGCAGCTTATTTGCTGTATGAAGTCTGGGCTTATTCAGTCTCACATCAGAACATGTTATGCAACCACTCCAGCAAAAGCTTCTCAAAGTCAGGAGTTCATTCATTGGGGTAGTGTTCTCTCCACAGAGAGAAGCTAATAAACGATGCTTTCTAGATGTCATGGTTTTCTCCATAGCAGGACTCGGCAACTGTCAGTCTAAGAGACACAACTTGGCCAACTATAACTTGGGAAAGGACAACAAGGAGACCTGCACAGTGATGGTGATGCTGTGGGGGGCTGAGGCATGATCCGTACCTTGTCTCGCCACAATTAAGCTGGCCATGCAGTCTGGAACACTTGTCCCCGCTGCCAGGAAAGTAATGCCCATGATGACATCAGGGATCCCAAGTGTGTATCCAATAATAGTCACCTGCAGAACAGGAGGTGGAGACATGAACTCACAACACAGAGCATGTGGACTAAGGAAATGTTCCTATTATTAAGACATCATAAGGGCAGGAAACTGGGTTATTTTGGAATTATTGGGATTGCTTTACTTTTTTTTCAACTGTGAATGATGTGGTTCAGAAGTTGAAGGTTGGAAGGGTAGAGGAAAGAAAGTTTTGTGTGTGTGCATATGCTATACAGGTGCTTAGCCCAGGGATGCTACTCAAGTCCAGCTTTACTCTTGGTCCTGAGCCCTCCCGATTCTGAGGCTTCAAAAAGGGAAGAAGCTGAGTCCAGGGCTCAGGGACTGGTCCTGGCTCTGCCTGTGACTATCCACATGACCTTGCAGAAGTCTGTCTCCTCAACTGTGAAGTGTGCTTGGGAAATGTACAATCCATTTCTAAAGCCCCTCCCTTTTGACACTGATGTTCAAGAATCATTCTTCCAATCCTTGGAGATGAGGGATGTTAAAGGTGGTGGGGGTAGGGGATGGCAGATGGGACCTCCCTGCTCCTTGGCACCCCATCAGGGCATGATGAAATTAAGTACATGACACTCAGGTGGGACCCCCTGTTTTGACAGAGATTAAGAATAACAAGGGTGCTATCTTATTTATGGATTTTTACTGGCAAGGTCATTCTATTCCTCCCAACTGAAACTATCTGAAGTTCAAAACCATTGGTAAGAACACTCCAGCAAAGTGGTCCCTGGTCTCCCTGCTTTGAGAAATCGGGGTGGAATTTGTAAGTCAAGATAGAGGGGTGGGAATGTCCGGCCTCAGCAGAAATGAGTAATAACACTGTTGTTTTTTGTAATTAGAGAAAAAATAATTCCACACAATTAATTTGATCTTCCTAATTCTCATAATCACTCAAATGTCATGAGACTTTTTTTATTTATAACACTGTTTAAGGAATATACTTTTAGTAAGAGAAACCATTGGATACATCCTCCACACCCCACCCCACCCCTTTTTTTTTTTTTTTTTTTTTTTTGAGACAGGATCTCACTCTGTTGCCTGAACTGCAGTGCAGTGGTGTCCTCATAGCACACAGCAACCTCAAACTCCTGGGCTCAAGTGATCCTCCTGCCTCAGCCTCTCAAGTAGCTGGGGCTACAGGTGTGTATCACACCCAGCTCATTTTTCTTTTCTTTCTTATTTTATTTTTTTTAGAGGTAGGACCTGATTCTTGTCCAGGCTGGTCTCAAACTCCTGGCCTCACGCAATCCTTTTGCCTCAGCCTCCCAAAAAACACGGAGGATTATAGGCATGAGCCACCATGCCTGGCCTAGATACTTTCTTTAAAATATAAAGATGGGTTGGCCTGTAATTCTACTAAGAAAAAATAAAATTTACAAATTCATTTAAAGCATGGTTTTTATCACTTTTGATTGTCTTCTCTTTCTAGGGAGTTTAGACAGTAACTACTTCTAGCTCTCCCCACTCATACACACACAGCTACAGAGATTTGAATCTTCATTGAACAAAGTCTGGGAGCAGTACTGGCTGCATCTCATGATGAAAGTGGCTAATGTTTACAGTTATGAGCAACCAGTCACGCTGCAAGCTAAGATCATACTGAACAGAAACGACATAAGATTAGGTTGAAAAATTGGGTGTGCTATTTACAAACATTAACCTGATGTGAGAAGGCAGTATGAGAGATCTCTCACTTGGTGGCCAAGCTGTCTATTATTCAGTGATGTTTGTGATCAGCCCTAACTGGCGGTTGGTTGCAGTCAGTGACTGACTACTGGCTGCTTTAGACAAGGCCAAACCAGAGTGGATTAGGGGTGAGGTATGGAAGAAAGCAGGTCAGGAGGGATGTGAGTGAGATCATGGGGGATTTGGAGGTTTGAGGGCCTCCATGTCCCCAGTTCAGCTGAACCAAGGCCAGGAAGTGTCAGGTGTGTCGGATGCGGCAGATATTGGGGCCTGGTGGCTTAGAGTGTTTCTGCCCCTCTGAGTCACATGACTTGTCCCATTCATTAAAAGACCACTACAGAGTGAGTCCTGAGCTTCCTTTCTGTACACAGAGCTCTAAAGGCAGTCCCAGGTGAAAGGCGGAAAGGGAGCAGGTTGAGGCAGTGCCTCCCACCAGCTGAGGTCATGGGGAGGCCCTGCCACAGGGACTGGAAGTTGGTGCGCTAGTGGGAGGTTTAAGGACACTCAGTAGGGCTGGGGCCTGGTGCTTGAAGAAGCACCCCAGTTTGTCTGTGCTTCTCCCTGGGGCACCCCTAGCGAGGGACCAGCTAAGTGGGGGATGTCAGGAAAGACCCTCTCCCATGAGCAAAATAGCCCTCCCCCCACTGATCACAGCAGCAGTTTGCTCAGGCTCACAACACACAGAGCCCTGGGAGGGACAGGGGAACTGGTGACAGGCTGGGTGGGGGAAGAGCCAGGATTGACCAAGTGCCTGTAATATGCTAGGCTCTCTTTTCATTTTCCTAATAGCCTTGTAAGAAAGCAGTGATCACTCCCACATCGCAGAGGGGGGTTACTTTGGCTCAGAGAGTCGAGTCACCTGCCCTATAAGGTTTCATGGCTCACACGTGGTAGGACTAGGCTGCGTATCTGTTCTCATCCTGTAGCCCTGGGTTCCCCACGAAACTGCGTCTTTCATCTGGAGTTAGGGGAAAGGCTGCCCTTGTGCTTACAAACTGCATCTTTCCTCTGGACTTAAGGGAAATGCTGCCCTTTTGCTTACAAGGAGCATCTACTTCAGTTTAAATCCTTCATTAGACATGATCTACAGGCCCTGCTATCTCTCAAATCAAGACTTGCTTGCCTCTCTGCTGCTGGTTCCAAGTGTTAGGAGGAAAATGAAACGACTAAGTGATAACCACTAAGGTGTGAAGGGCTGACAGGTGAGCTTTGCCATCAAGAGAAACACAGCCATACACTAACCACTTCCCCGCTCCCTGCTCCCAGGCTCCCCACGGGGAAGAGGGGAGGAAGAGGGGACCCCGCTGCAAGGTACACAGAGAACAGGAAGGGGGCTCCTGCGGTGGCCTGACCCAGCCCAGCCCCACCTGGCCACAAAGGTTTATATGAGGAGCTGTTGCCTGTGGCCTTGAGAGCTTACAAGGAGCTACACAATGCCTCTCCTCCTGCAAAACTCCTGTCGATGGTGTCTGAAAACTTCAGGAGCAAACTGAGCTCAGGGTAGTGGTTGATATGGACTCAGGGGACGAACCCCAGGGTTCTAATCCTTGGGGAAATAACCTTGGGGAAATTACTCAATTTCTCGATCCCCCAATTTCCCCATGTATAAAATGGGAATAATAATACCTCCCATGCAATTGTTATGAGGATTTTAAAAAGAACTTATGTGAAGTGCTTAAATCCTTGCCAGGCATATAGATGGGGACATGGAAGAGCTGCCTCATGCTCATCATCATCTCCCACTGACTCCAACCCCCTGACTTCCTGAACCCTAGAAACGAAGGGGGCCTAGCGATCAGCTACCTCGTCACATTCTTCTGCCCATCCCATCAGAAGGGAGTGTCTCAGTCTGCCCGTGTGAGGGTTCGTTTCCTCCCCCGTGCGAGCACTGTGTGCAGCATCCCTGGCACACAGCACAGCACCATGCACCTGCCAAAACCCTTTCTTCTGAGAAATAAGCCTGAGTCAGTGAAGTCAGTGACTTGCCCAAAGGTGGCACTGCAGTGCCTGTGGTCGCCCTTGAGCCCGATGCCCCCTTCTGTGCATGGCAGAGCCGGGCAGGGGCTGTTGGTATAGTTCAGCCCCGCCCCTGCCACTCACCAGCCACACCATGAGATAGGAAAACACAGCGATCCACAGCGTGGCGGTGATGAAGGTGGCCATGAAGAACTTCTCCCAGCGGGGCTTGCTGCAGTTGGGAATGGTGACGCACAGGAGGAAGATGAGTGGCCAGGTGAACAGCCACTTGGCTTTGTCCCCTCTTGCCTCTGCAGGGAAATGGGGAAGAACAAGAAGGAGGTGGTCACACACTTGACAGTTTAGTTTTCAAGCAAAATAAGAGAATGCCACCCAGGTGACTCCACAGAATCACAGCCCTCCATTATGTCACTCTGGAAGTAGCAAGACCATTCGGTGTTTGTTGATTGAATAATTTTAGTCAGTTTAAAGCCTTTATTAGACATGATTAAGAAAGTTGACCCAGGATGAGAACAGACTTAGCCAGAAGAGCTGGAATGGGGATGTGGGATACAGATGAGCTTTGGAATCAGGGAAAGACCTGGGCTGGAAGTCAAGTGACCTCAAGCAGTCCCCTCAAGTCCGCCACTTCCTCTGACAGTAGCAGTTGTAGCAGTAACAACAGTAACATAACAATAATCAACATACACAGAATTTGCTGTGTGTAACTGTCAGCACGGTGCTAGGTGCGTTGCATGTTATTAGTTTCTTCATCTGTTAAATGGGAAAATTATCTCTTTCTTGGTTGTTGCAAGAATGATGGGACAGAATCTATAAAGAACACCCAACATGCAGAGCCAGGCACACAGTAGGTGCTCTGGAAAACTTGGCTCCTTTGCTCGAAGGTCAGTTAGCTGTGGCAGGTGTGAGACTAATGTGGGTGGACTCGCTGGTGGTCCAGATCTCACTGGCCCCTACCTAGGGAATGTGCACATAATTTAATGAAGGAAAAGTACTCTCAATAAGCACTGAGTGCTTAACAAATACAGTGTCCTTAATAAGCCACTGAGTACGGGTGTGCACATGCAGGTTCAAAACCTACCTGCTGGTCAACAAAATGGTGGGGGATAGTCCCCTGAAGACTTTCTTCTCTATAAATGGCCACAACTGTCAGATGTAACTTTTTTCAGAATTCTGAAAATTAACCAAAGGTTTATAGAAATGCAGGGAGCGTCTACTTAGAAAATCAGCTGGAGCTCAGTAAGAACTGTGAACTCTGTGGAGTTTTACCTTTCCCTGTTTATATTCCTTTCACCAGCTCTGGGGTAGCTTTGAAAGCTGGCAGCCTTCAATCACAGTGAAAAACAGCAGCTGACAATCAAAGCAAAAACAGCTGCCTAGCAGCTACCAGAGGGGACATGTGTGCCGGGCTGGAGGACCTACCAAGTCCATTCCCATGGAACTGTTACGGTGGTTTCCAGAAAGATCCCACTTTAAAGGCGGTCTTTATTTTACTTGAACCTGAAATCCAGCAAGAGCACCTTGTTGAAAACAGAGGCAGTTATTAAATCATGCTAGTGGAGGCGGCAGATAACAGCTGGGGCAAGCAATAGGCTAGCCACATAGCTTAAAAAGAAGGGCAGCACCTGTAGCTCAAAGGAGTAGGGCACTGGCCCCATATGCCAGAGGTGGTGGGTTCAAACCCAGCCCTGGCCAAAAACTGCAAAAGAAAAAAAAAAAAAAAGCTTAAAAAGAAAATCTGGGGAATGAGATATCCACAGTGGGCTTTGAACAGCTCTTATGTACTTGTTGGAATCTAAGAGACCACGAGCATGCATAGGGCATGCCCAGGGTTGTTCCATTTTAGGAAATACTCAAGAATGCCACCTCTGCCTAACTGCGAGGCTTGGAGAAAGTAATAAGGCAAATGTGTAGTGGTAATGTGCCTGGCACCCCAACACACAGAAGCCCTCCGCAAGGGCTGGGAGAACTATCAGACCCAGGCATTTAAGAAAATCTCTGTCCAGTCATTAGCTGACATTTAGGCTAATGTAGCAGAGACTTCAGGGGCCACACACAACAAAGAATACAGATTTTACAGAATTGGTTTAGAAAAGTCACTAAATAAACAAGCTAAAATAAACAGCAACAAAAAACCCTGCAAAAAGAATCAGATTTCTAGAGTTGTAATATTATATTATTTTAAACGTCCAGCTTTCAACAATAACAAATGAAAAATTATGAGACACGCAAAAAGAAAAAAAACCCAAGATAGTATGGCGCATACACACACAAAAAATATGGCCAATAGAAAATGTGGCCAACTCTCTGAGACTCTCTGTTAGTCTCTGTCCTCTCTGTGAGGACATCCCAACACTGGATTTATTAGACAAAAGCTTTTTAAAAATATATACAAAGAAGTTTTTAAAAGCTATCTAGAAGACGAAAGTATAAGAATGATTTCTCACCAGAAAATATCAACAAAGAGAGAAAAATGGTTTAAAAAGGGTTGGGCACAGTGGCTCATGTCTGTAATCCCAGCAATTAAGGATGAAGGAGGAGAATCATTTGAGGCCAGGATTTGGAGACTAGCCTGTGAAACCCTGTCTTAGCTCCAGGAGTGAGACCCTGTCTTGGTTCCAGGAGTTCAAGGTTGCCATAAGCTATGACAGCATTCTGCTGTACTACAGCCCGAGTGACAGAGAAAGACCCTGGCTTATAAAAAAAGGCAGAAAGAGTGAAACAGAAATTCTAGAGTTGAAAAGTATAATAACTAAAATTCATTAGAGCAGATTTGATCAGGCAGAAGGAAAAAAAAAATCACCAACCTTGAGGATAGGTCACCTGAAATTACTTAGTTTGAGGAATGGAAAGAAACAACAATGAAGAAAAATGAATAGAGCTTCAGAGACCCGTGAGTACCATCAAGCAGGCCAATACATGCATAATGGGAGTGCCAGAGAGGGAAGAAGGATAAATAGGCAGGAAGAACACTTGACAACATATGAATGTTATGTTCAGAAGTCCTCCCAAATGTGATTTAAAACAAATATATATATTCATTTAAGATACACATTCTTCTGAAGTGCACAGAAGACATTCTCCAGGACAGACCATATGTTAGGCCATAAAACAAGACTTAATATATTTATTTAAAAGGACAAAAATCAAGCGATGTTCTTTAACCACAATGAAATAGAATTAGAAAACAGAAGGAAAACTGGAAAACTCATAAATTTGCGGAAATCAAATACCATACTTCATATTAATAATCAATGGGTTAAAGAAGAAATCATAAACAAAACTAGAAAATATTTTGAGATGAATGAAAACATTGTAACATACCAAAACTTATGGGAGGGAAAATGGTTCTTAGAGAGATTTATTACTATAAATGCCTGTGTAAAAAGCAGAAAGATCTCAAACCAATGACATAACTTTACTCCTTAAGAAACAAACAAACAAACAAACAAACAAAAAAAAAAAAAAGAAGAGCAAATTAAGTCCAAAGAAAGCAGACAGAAAGAATCAAGATTAGTATGTAAAAGTTACAGAGAATTAAAGAAATTGAATGTTGGTTCTCTGGAAAGATCAACAAAACTGACAAACCTTTAGCCAGACTGGCCAAGAGAAAAGATGATTCAAATTACTGAAATCAGGAATGAAAGAATAACATCACTATAAACATTAAAAAACTAAAAATCATTATTAGGGAATACTATGAACAATTGTATGTCAACAAATTAGATAAACTACATGAAATAGACAAAATCCTGCAAAGGCACAAACTATCAAATAGTAATCAAAAAATGTCCCTTAGTAAAGCCAGGACTAGATAGTATTATGGTGATTTCTATTAAATGTGTAAAGAAGAACTGCATTTTATAAACACTTCCAAAAAATAAAAGAGTAAGGAATACTTCCTAATTCATTCACTGAACTGGTATTACACTGATACCAAAGCCAGACCTCCCCACCAAAAAAAAAAAAAAATCAAGAAAAAGAAAACTATAGACCAATATCCCTTATGAATATAGATACAAAAGTCCTTAATGAAAACTACAGACTAATATCCCCTATGAATATAGATATAAAAGCCCTTAATAAAATTCTCACAAATTCTAGGTCAGGTGCAGTGGCTCATGCCTTTACTCTTAGCACTGAGGGAGGACAAAGAGGGAGGATCTCTTGAGCTCAAGGGTTTGAGACCAGCCTGAGCCTGAGCAATAGCAAGACCCCGTCTCTACTAAAAATAGAAAAACTAGCCAGGCATTGTGGTGGGTGCCATAGTCCCAGCTACTAAGGAGACTAAGGGAGGTGGATCACTTGAACCCAGGAGTTTGAAGTTGCTGTGAGCTAGGCTGATCCTCTAGCACGCTAGCCTGGACAAGAAAGTGAAACTCTATCTCAAAAAAAAAAATAAAAAAAAATTAGCAAACTCAATCTAGCAACCTATAAAAAAGATTATACACCATGACTAAGTAGGACTTATCCCAGGAATGAAAGCTTAGTTCAACACGAACTACACCATGTCAATATCATAAAGGACAAAACTACATGGCTCAGCACTTACAGCCCAGCGGCTAGGGCGCCAGCTACATACACCAGAGTTGGCAGGTTCAAACCCAGCCCAGGCCTGCCAAAGAACAATGACAATTGCAGCCAAAAAAATAGCCAGGCCCTGTGGCAGGTGCCTATAGTCCCAGTTACTTGGGAGGCTGAGGCAAGAGAATCGCTTAAGCCCAAGATTTCAAGGTTGCCGTGAGCTGTGATGCCACAGCACTCTACCGAGGGTGACATAGTAAGACTCTGTCTCAAAAAATAAATAAACAAAAGAACAAAACGACACAATCATATAAATCGAGGCAGAAGGCATTTGACCAAATCTAACACCATTTCATGATAAAAACACTCAATAAACTAGGAACAGAAGAAACTTCTCAGTCTGATAAAGGGTATCAGCCTGAGAAAAACCCACAGCTAACACTCACATTTGATGGTAATCCAAGCCCGGAAGCTACCCCCTCACTCCCGCCCAGTATCAGTAACAAGCTGCAGATGCCGAAGTAAAGGCTGCTCAGATTAGAAAGAAAGAAGCAAACTTATCCCTAGCTATAGATGCCATGATCTCATATACAGAAAATACTAAGGAATCCACAAAAAGACTATATAGAACTAGTAAGTTCAGCCAAGCTGTAAGATACACGATCAATATACAAAATTCAGTTGTATTTCTATATACTAACAATGAACTATCCAAAAATGAAATTAAGAAAACCACTCCATGTATAATACCATGACAAACAAAAAGTATATTTATATTTATGTAATGAAAAAAGTACAATACTTGTATGCTGAAAACTACCAAACATCACTGAAAGTAATTAAGGAAGACCTAAATAAATAAATAAGACATCTTGTTTATGAATCGGAAGTCTTGATACTGTTAAGATGGCTATATTCCCCAAACTGATTGATAGATTCAAGGCAATCCTTATCAAAATCCCACTTGCCTTTTCTGTAAAAAAAAAAAGGGACAAGCTGATGCTAAAATTCGTATGGAAATAAAGGAACCCAAAATAGCAGAAACAATCTTGAACATAGAAGGAAGTTGGAGGATTTACACACTCCGATTTTAAAACTTACTACAAAGCTACAGTAATCAAGAGACAGCGCTACCGGTATAAAGATACATTGATCAATGGAAGAGAATTTAGAATTCAGAAATAAGCCCAGACATTTAAAGTCAATTGACAAGGGTGTGAAGACAATTCAATAGAGAAAGAACAGTCTTTTCAACAAATAGGACAGGCTGTATTCTTGCCAGGCATCCTCATGTGAGTGACATCGCCTTTAAACCCTGGCTGGCAATCCCTGATGCACTGTCATGATGCCCAGGGTGACATCAGGGGGACCTGGAAGTCCAACTACTTCCTTCAAATTATCCAACTTTTGGAGGATTATCCAAAGATGCTTCGTTGTGAGATCCACATGTTCCTTCGAGGGATGGCTATTGTGCTGATGGGCAAGACCATTTGAGGGCATCAGGAAAACTACCCAGCTCTGGAGAAACTGTTGCCTCATATCCAGGCAATGTAAGCTTTGTATTCACCAAGGAGGGCTTTACTGAGATCAGGAAGATGCTGCTGGACAATAAGGTGCCAGCTGCCCCACATGAAGTCACCTGCCAGCCCAGGATACTGGAATGGGGCCAGAGGAGACTTCCTTCTTCCAGGCACTAAAATCTCCAAGGGTACCATTGAAATCCTGAGTAATGTGCAGCTAATTAAGACCAGAAACACAGCTGGAAGCCAGTGAAGCCACCCTGCCCAACATGCTCCTTTGGGCTGGTCATCCAGCAGGTGTTTGACAACGGCAGCATCTATGACCCTGAAGTGCTTGGCATTAGAGAGGAAATGCTACATTATTGCTTCCTGGAGGGCATCCGCAATGTTGCCAGCATTTGTCTGTAGATTGGTTATTGGTCAGTATCCTGTTCTATCATCAGGGGTGCAAACAAATCCTGGGTTTGTCTGTGGAGCTGATTGTACCTTCCCACTTACTGAAAAGGTCAAACCCTTCTTGGCTGGTCCATTTCTCCTTGTGGCTGCTGTCCCTGTGACCACCACCACCACTGCTGATCCTGCTGCTGCCACAGCCCCAGCCAACATAGAAGCCAAGGAAAAGTCAGAGGATTCAGACTAGGATATGGGATTTGGTCTCTTTGACTAATCAGCAGAAGAGCAAACCCAGCCAGCTTAATTTGCAAAACAAGGAAATAAAGAATTACTTTACTTAAAAAAAAAAAAAAAAAAAAAAGGGTGCAGAGACAGCTAGATATCCATATATAAAAGAACAAAAAATGGTCCTCTACTGCATACTATATACAAAAATAAAGAAAAAATGATTGAAGACTTAAATATAAGAGCTACAACCATAAAAAAAAAAGTGGGGCGGAGCCTGTGGATCAAAGGAGTAGGGTGCCAACCCCATATGCCGGATGTGGCGGGTTCAAACCCAGCCCCAGCCAAAAACTGCCAAAAAGAAATGAGCACAATTCTTCATCTTGGATTAGGCAATGGTTTCTTAAAAGACATCAAAATCACAAGTGACCAAAGAAAAAATAAATTAATTGGCTTTTATCAAAATCAAAAACTTTTGTGATTCATAAGACACTGCTTCGAAGAAGTATATAATGACATAAGGTAAAAATAACACCTATAAAATGGGAAAAAAATGTGCAAGGCACATCGCTTTATGGTCAATAGATTCCTGGGTTATATGTTAAGTATATAATTTAACTATATAATTAATCATAAAGGTCTATTGTCCAGCATATATAAAGGGTTCTTACAATTTAACAATGTAAAAAACTCAAATTCCAGCTTTTAAAATGGGGTTTTGAATAGACAGGTTTCCAAAGAAGAAATGAAAGGGCCAATAAACATGTGAAAAAATGTCCACATCTTTGGTCATTAAGAAAATGCAACTCAAAATGATTTCACAGCCACAAGTATGACTATAACAAAAAGATACCATAACAAGTAAGGATGTGGGAAAACGGAACACTTATATATTGCCGTTGGGAATGTAAAATGCTATGAAAACCAGTCTGACAGTTCATAACCCCAGGAATCTCATTCCTAGCCCTATATTCAAGAGGAATGAAAACATATGTCTCCACAAAAACATATACCCAAATGCTCACAGCAGCATTATTCATAATAGCCCAAGATGGAAACAATCCAAATATTCATCAAATGAAGAATAAATTGTGATATATAAATATAATGGAATATTCTTCATGCAAGTGGCAGCAACATGGACTTGCATGGAACTTTGAAAACATGTGAAGTGAAAAGTCAGACACAGAAGGCTGTTAGATTCTATTTATATAAAATGTCCAGAATAAGCAAATCCATAGAGATAGAAAGTAGACTAGTAGCTGCCAGGGACTATGAAAATAGGATAATGAAAATGTTCTGGAATTTTATATTGGTGACAGTTGCACAAACATAACCAAACCCCTTAATTATATGGCTTATGAGGGTGAATTTTATGGTATGTTAAATATATCTCGATTTTAAAAAATTGCAAAGTAGACCAGCACTAGCTATTTTAGCTTTCTACATGTGTGCTTAAATCTTTCTAAATCACTGAAGAGTATTTACTAAGAAAAAAACAACAAATGTATAGCCTACTTATAATACTAAGCCAAGAGAAGATGGTTAGCTTGAAATCAGCAAGTCCATACAGGTACCTACCCCTAATGGGCATCTGAGACATCTGTCCTTCCAGATCTTTTCCCACGTATACCTTTCTGTACCTTGTCATTCCTCGTAAGTGGCAGAAAGTTTTCCTGCCCTGGTTAGTGAAAAATTCCAGGTTATTTTTTTTAACCCACATCAAACTCATTTAAGTTGCTGAGGCAGCCTGGGGCATTTTAGAATTGACCTAAAACCCCACAATAGGGGAAGAATTCACTTTGGTGATTGTAACACTGGACACTTAAATGCCTGCAAACATCTTTGCAGATATATACAAATTCCACAGTAGAGCAATAATTTTCTTATTTTTCCAGATGCCAAATAGCATCCATCAGGTGTTTCTCTTTTTCACCTGGGATGAGCGCTACATCTGGTTCCAATGCATGCCATGCTCTGGCCCCACCCAGGTGGCCGGCATCATGGCCCACCGTGTTCCCTGGGAAACAGCATTCCAACAGCCCAGTCCCACTGCTGTGTTTTCAACTGTTGGATGTGATCTGTGAGTAGATTATGAAATCAATTTAGTGAACAGCAGCCACCAGCACTTTCTTAAAAAGAAATAGAAAGCTCAGTGCCTGTAGCTCAGCGGCAAGAGCACCAGCCACATACACCAGCCCTGGCAGGTTTGAACCCAGCCCGGGTCTGTCAAACAACAATGACAACTACAACAAAGAAATAGCTGGGTGTTGTGGCGGGCACCTGTAGTCCCAGCTACTTGGGAGGCTGAGGCAAGAGAATTGCTTGAGCCCAAGACTTTGAGGCTGCTGTAAGCTGTGATGCCACGGCACTCTACCGAGGGTGACATAGTGAGACTCTATATATATATAAAAAAAAAAAGAAAAAGAAAAAAAGAAAAAACAGAAATAGAAAATAGAGTGACTGTGTGTAGTGAGAATTAAATATTATTCCAGGAAACTTCTATTTCCTTTTTGTAGATATCCATGTATTGTGTAAAATATTACTGTGGGTGAAGGTCAAAGTGTGGAAGCTCCCAGGTGCTCACACTGGTCTCTGTTGTGTTGTTCACCCTGTGTCACCCCCACCCTAGCCTTCTACTCATTTGGCCTGTCTTCAGCCTCCCCATTGTTCTAACTCTTACAGAAAGCTGTTAACCCAGGAGGCCCATGGTGATCTCCTTCCTGCAACTGCTTTGGCTTGTAAGAATATTTGTAAATTATTGAAGCTTTACCCAAGATGACATACAGCTTCATTACTTGAAGCCACCATCTCTACCTCTCCCAGGTAGGCTGCAGACACAGCTGATAATGGCTCCTGATGCCCTCTGCATCAGTCTGGACCATACAATTAGCAGGAGGTGATATTAATACACTGTCCTAACACTATGCTCTCTGCAATTTGGCATTTTATTTATTGTTTTGCTACCTAATTACCCTGAATGTTGAGGTGTTGTGATCAAAGATCAAGGACAAGACAAACACTGGCACAGCTCTGGCATCTGACTGAGTTCAAATCCAGGTGACTAACAGAGCAGCCGTGATTAATAGGCAAGGAATACCCTCGAGCCTAGTTTCCTCATCTTAAAACAAGGGTGACAATAGTACATTGGGGGCTTGGAAACATGATACTATTAGTCAGTACATGGGCTATAGCAGAGTCTCAGTGAATGGCATGTCTAACCATTACTATCGGGGCCATATATCCATACAGACAAGTTCTAAATATGCTATAGCCCTGTCAGTCCTTGGTGCTCAATGTTTGGCTTGATAGAAGTCACCTGTATGAGTTTTGAAGCTAAACTGGAAGCCCCTCACAGGCAGGGATCCTTCCATGGTTATGGAAGAGAGCAGAGCTCCCAGCCCAGCCCCTAACCTATGATAGAACTCAACACTTATCAAATACATGCGAGGCCACAAGGGCCACTCAGAAAATCTGGGTGCTCAGATTTCTCTTTTGAAGTAGAAAGAACAAGATCAGAAAAAAGATCATCTGAAATACACATTTTAAAAAAATTCAAATAATGGATGTGTTAATTACTGTTTAAAAATCCATTCCCAGGAAGGAAGTCTTACATATAATGCCAATGAAGTTAGATATTTCCTGAGCCCAGAGCAAGTCAACAAGAAGCATTGCTGGAATAGAAAATCAGAGGGTCCAATTATACCTGATCAAGGTAAGGAGGTGTGGACAGCCTGGAAACACTGTCCCAGGTCGTGTTGGCACATGTTGAGGCTGTCTGGTACAGGAGCTCTGAATAAGCCTATACGTCAGCTCCTTGTGAGTTTTGCTAATGTGAATTGGTCTCTCAAGACTTTTAGTAATTCTAGGCTGTAGGAGGCATTCACTGTCCTCAGCTGGTCAGCATCCATTAACTCTTTAATGGTGACAGCATGCCACTTTTCCTTTAGGGATCCAACCATCCATTCCACATTAGTCCAGGTGGTTAGACAGGGCAGACTCTACCTCCTTGCTCTATGGATGGGTATGAGACTCAACTTTGGCTGATAACAGTTCCATAAATATTTAGTGTGTTCATTCTCCATGCTAGATACTATTCCAGGTACTAGAAATCCAGCAATGAACAAAATGACATCTTGTCGCCCTCCCACTGTGGGGTTTACACAGATTCTGGGCTAGGTCCATGACCCAACAAGGAATTTTGCTGAGAATCGCTGTCTCTTAATACCTATTGCCCCTTTCTACTAACAGAACTCTATTTTGCTTCAGACAGTTGGTTCCCAAATAAAGATCTTAGTTCCCTAGGCTTCCTTGCAGGTAGGAGTGGCCATGGGCAGTTAGGGACAAGGAGAGCTAAGTGGAAGTACACTTGGTGGAGCTCCTAGGAAAGCAAGTCTTTCACCCTCCCTCCTTGTTCCTGCTACGGACACTCTGAGGGTGCAGGAGCTACTTGTCAACCTTGAATACAAAAAGCCACCTGATAAGTATGGACAACAGTAATGAGACACTGATGACAGACTCCAAGATTCCTTGTTACAGGAGAAAAATAATGTCAGGATTTCTTGTTACAGGAGAAAAATAAATCCCTTGACTTTTAACCTCATGTGGCTGAGAACAATCCTTACCTTAGACAGAGGCGCCACCTGTGCACTGGGCTAACCCAACAGGATACAGGCACAGATAGGGTAAAGCCACCCAGGATGAAGCCAACCCAGGGGAAAGCAACGCTGAGATGGATGGTGTCTTGTCACCTCACTTGAGCCCTGTGTCTAGCTTTGATGGAAGGCAGACTCTCCCAGGGAACCTGCCACCATGTGGACTCTGGCTTAAACAAGCCTAAATTGGAGTTCTCTAACACTAGAAAAGCCAATTCATGTGGCAATCATACAAATAAGAGTTTTGGTGCTATAAGGATGGTGGACAATGCCCATCCCAGGGGACATCCCCCAACACTACCAGAACCCCTCCTGGCCCTCCACTGGCCTCCCTCCAGGTGCAGGGAGAATCGCTCATTCCAGACTCAGACTCACCTACAAACATAAACAAGAGAATGAAGGGCTGCTGCCGCTTCTTTCACTGGGTGCTCATATTTCTCTTTTGAAGTAGAAAATTACAATTTAATTATGTGAAAAAACATCTTTAAAATGAACTGTAACAAAACAGATGGCTAATCATACTGGAAGAAAAATTAAGAACAGATGCAGTTGTTGATGAAAACCCTCAAACAAATTAATTTGGATAGTGAGCTAATTAGACACTCCAATTAAGGGAGTGGTTAACTTGTGGTATGGGGAATGTTAGTATCACTGGCTGATGTGGAGTAGGTTTTCATGGATCTTAGAGCTAGGAGTGTTTATAAGACCTGGAAAGTGTGGATTCCAGACCAGTGGCTCTCAACCTTGAATGTGAATCAGAGTCCCCTGGAAAGCCTGCTAGATCCCCAGAGCTAATTGTTTGGCAGGTCTGGGGGAGAGAGGAGAAGGCAGGGGCCTTAGAATTTGCATTTTTAACAAGTTCCCAGGTGCTGCTGATGCTGGGATGTGTCCCAGGACCACACTTCGAGGACCACAACTCTAGATCAACTCCATTTAAAAGAACTGAGATACAATTAACATGATAAAATTCACCCACTTAAAGTATACAATTAGATAGTTTTTAGTGTATTCAAAAGCCATGTAACCATCACCACTATGTAATTCCAGAAGATTTTCGTCATCCCTGATAGAAACCCCACACTGTTAGCAGTTATTCCTCATTCCCTATTCTCTTCACTCATCAATTTTTTGTCTCTATAGATAGGACTGTTCTGGGCATTCCATATACGTGTATATGGAATGATTAATGTATGGTCTTCTGTATCTGGCTTTTCTCTTAGCCTATGTTTCCCAAGTTCATCCACATTGTAGCATCTATCAGTACTTCATTCCTTTTTGTAGCTGAATAACATTCCATTAAACAGATATACCACATTTTGCTTAACCATTCAACACTTGGTAGATATATGGATTGTTTATACTTTTTGGCTATTATGAATAATACTATGAACACTGTACTTGAAGGTTTTGTGTGGACATGTTTTCAATCCTCTTGGGTAAATAATTAGAAGTAGAGTTGCTGGGTCATATGGTAAATCTCCATTTCAGTCTTTGAGGAAGAGTCAGACTGCTTTCCAGTGACGGTACCATTTTACATTCCCATCAGTAATTCATGAGGCTTCCTACGTTCCCACATTCCTGCCAATACTTGTTATTGTTCCTCTTTTTTGATTATAGCCATTCTAGTGGGTGTGAAGTGGTACTTCATTGTGGTTTTGATTTGTATTTCTCTAATAACAAATGATGATGTACATCTTTCCATGAATTTATTGGTCATATATTCTTTGGAGAAATGTCTATTCAAATCCTTTGTCCATTTTCAAATTGGGTTATCTTTTTATTGTTGAGTTTTAAGTGTTCTATACAGATACACACACACACATACACACTGGATACTAGACCCTTATCAGATATACAATTTGCCCATGTTTTCTCCCATTTTTTTGGTTAGAAACCATTGCCTAATTCAAGGTCACAGATATTTATGTTTTCTTCTAAGGGTTTTATACTTTTAGCTATTACATTTAGAAATGTTTCATATTGAGTTAACTTTTATATATAAAAGTTATATTTAAATGGTTAAACTTCATTTTTTTAAAAAAATGTGGCTATTCACTTGTCTTAGCACCATTTGCTAAAAAGACTATTCTTTCGCCCATTGAACAGTCACATTATCCTTTGTCAAAAATCAATTGACCTTAAATATATATGTGTATTTCAAGACTCTTGATTCTATTTCATTAATCTATATGTCTATCCTTATGCCAATACCAGATATCTAAATTTTTATACAATAGTACCTGATTACTAAATTTTTATACAATAGTAAGCTTTAAATTCAGAAAGTGTGAATCTTCCAACATTGTTCTTTTTAAAATTGTTTTGGCTGTTCTGATCCCTTGCATTTCCGTATGAATTTTAGGATCAGTTTATCCGTTTCTGCAAAAATCCAGATGGGGTTTTGATAAGAAATGCATCAAATCTAAAGATCAATTTGGAGACTACTTCATCTTAAAAAATGTTAAATCTTCTAATCCATGAACATGGGCTATCTTTCCATTTATTTAAATTCTCTTTAATTTCTTTCTATAATGTTTTACAATTTTCAGTATATAACTTTTGTTAAATTTCTCAGTATTTTATTCTTGTTCATGCTATTGTAAATAGAATTGTTGCAATTTTACTTTAAGATTGATAATTGTTAATGCATTGAAATACAACTGAATTTTGGGTGTCAATCGTGTGTCTTAAAAGTTTATTAATTATAATAGAGTCATTTTTGTGTGGATTCCTTAGGATTTTCTAAACACAGCATCATGTCACCTGTGAAAATAGAATTTTTATTTCCTCTTTTCCAATCTGGATGCCTATTTATTTATCCTACCTATTTTCTCTGGCTTCATCCCTTAGCACAATGTTGGCTAGAAGAGGTAAGAGCTACAGTCTTGTTTTGCTCCTGATCTTACAGGGAAAGCTTTTAGTCCTTCACCAGTAAGTCATCTTTGGGGTTTTCCTTGATGCTCTGAGTCAGGTTGAGGACGTTTCCTCATATTCCTAAATTTTTGAGTGTTTTTTTTTCACCACTAAAGGTTTTGTCAAATGCTTTTTCTGTGTTTATTCAGATGATCATGTGGTTTTTCCCTTTATTCTAATAATGTAGTGAATTATATTGATTTTTGTATGTGGAACCAACCTTCCATTCCTAGAATAAATCCCACTTGGTGAACACTATTTTATAAAAGGAAATCCAAATCCCATGAACTAATGGCCAATGAACTACTCAAAATCTCAGACATAATCAGTGGTAGAGCCACAACTAGACTCTGCTTCCCCAGTCGGTGGCCTCGAAGTTGGCCTTTGTGGAGAGGGAAGGAGAAACAGGTAGAGGTGGGAGTATTGACGGGGCTGGATTAATAAACCACCACCTCACCATCACCCAGCATTTGAAGTTATGCCTCACAGCTTAGAGACTGCTTTCACAAATATTCTCTCTGTTCCTTTGATCAGTTTTGGGGGCTATTCTTCTATTTCACATGTAAGTAAACTGAAGTTTGGTGAAATTCAGTGACTTACTTACGCCTCTTAGACAGTGGGAGGAAATACCAGGTGTTGAACGCAGGTCTTCAGAGTCTAATCCTGGGTTCTTAGAACTTACACTGTTTGCCTGCCTGGTGAGTCCCCTGATTTCAGGACCCACGAATATCCCTCTGCTACTAATGGCTGGCATGTGTCAACTGTCAGAGTAGAGTCTCATATTTTTAGCTCATAGATTTGATCTAAACAGATCAATCTAAACAGAGATCAAATCCCCTTGAGATGGGGAACTGTCAAAGTTTTTCTAATCTTTTATTCTTTGAAGTAAATGAATTCTAGCATTGATAATTTTCAGTTATTTTTATTACATTTTTGTTATACCCTTAAATTAAAACTTGCCATTAAATTGACTATTTTCTAAGGGGCACTACAGTTTTGTAGCTATCAGAAAGATATCCAGGTTCAAATACCAGTTCTGCATATGCCAGCCCTGTGACCTTAGGAAAGGGTTTAGCCTCTCTGCATCTCAGTTTTCTCATCTGTAAAATGGGGATGACAAGACTAAATGAGCCAACACCTGTGGTATGTTTAGAATAGTGACTGAGGCTATTTTGAGAGTTACTACTTGATTTTTAGCTACTGTTGGATTTAACAACCAAATTAACTTACACTTATTGTGTATCTGCTTCTATCAAGCACTGGGTTGGGTTGTTTAACAAAGAGTGAAATAGGCTCAGAGAGGTAAGGTGACGTGTCCAAGGTCACACAGAAGTGGCAGACCAAGGACTCCATTCCATGACCATCCAATACCAAAGCCTCTTGCTGATAACTGTCCTATCTCCTGGAGGGCATATTTTGAAGCTGAGGGCACTAGAGCAGTGAAGAGAAGCCCAGCAGGAGACAGGAGAGGATAAGACCTACAGCTAAAATAAGTTGCCATGCTGAGGTTTGGGGGGAAGGGGAAGAATGAAGGAGATGATACAAAGAAAACATTAGGTGTCAGCAAGGTCAGAGGCAGGCCCTGCTGAGTGCTGACACATAGATGTGGGCTGTCAGGGCTAGGTGGACGGGGACCTGGGAAGAGACACATGGCTGCCCAGTGTAGAGGCCGGGGAAGCTCCTGTAGACTCTTCCCAAGGTAGACAGCCTTGGGTTGGCTTCCCCTTCCACCGGCACAGTCAGGTAACACTGGCCAGCCTATGGGACCCTGTTTGTGCTTCCTCATGGAAGCAACTGCTCTCATGGGGAACAACAGATCAGACTCACAGACCAGGATCTCCCAGGCAATGGAGAAGCCAGGCCCAGAGATCCCACAGCTAGCGCTAATCCCACGGACCCTCACCCCAGAATTACAGATGTCCCCACAGCCCCCAGTCTGAGGCTCCAAGTCCAGCCTTGGAACCGGATGGAAACAGGTACCAGATCTGGAAGGCTGTTAAGGGTTGGTGCACCAACTCCTTCATTCTAAAGATGATCCCAAGTTACGACCAGTGGCATTGCACACCACACAGGGATCTCAAGGCCACTAGCAAAGAAAGTTGTCCTATCCTGTCACTCTTGACTGTGTGGCACTGGGTGGACCCTTACTCTCTCTGAGTCTCCACAACTTCAATTGTGAGACAGTGAAAAACCGTCCCTGCCCACCCACCTTGAGGAACCCCGGACAGACTAAAGGAAAGCAGGAAGTACAGAGTACATCGTCCTGCCTCTGAAGGCCTTGCTTGCATGGCAGAGACACCAATGGAATCAGAGACACTTGCTGCTTCTCCACTGCCCGCTCAGGTTAAATGCTGAGCACACCAGCTTTGCAGCAGGGCAGGGGCGCCTGGCTTCCTGGTGTTCCACGCCCTGCAGACCTGGCAGCTGGCCTCCTTCCTCCCTTTCCTTCCGGCTGCCCCTTGTGTTCTAGTATGGACATTCCAGCTCAGGACTGGGCCCTCCCAGCCAAAGTCAACAGAGGAACCAGTCAGAGGGAAATACGTTGGGGTCTGGAAGACCAGGGGTACCAGTCCTGACCATGGTACTTACGCACTTGTGTGGGGCTTCTTGATCCTCAGTCTTCTCACCTAGGAAATGGGGGCCCCATGAGCTACCTGACTGGGCTGTTGTGGAGACTCTAAGTACCAAACATAAGATGCTGAGCACAAGGTAGGACAGAGCAGGTGCTTGACAGGGGGTGCTCTGCACAGCTCTAGGTGGAGACCTGCCATTCTCTGCCTCCCTATAAAGCTCTGAAACTGCAGGTTCCTTAGTGGCCCTGTGGTCTGGTCCAAGTCAAGTCCTTAGTGAAGACGGCCTTACTGCTTTTCTCCAACCTCACTACACCCATGTAAGATGACATACAGACTTGGCCCCTGCAGCCCTCTATTCCAACCTCCTTCCAATGTATCTGCAGATGCTTAAAAGCTAAAGCAGACATTCCCCAGAATGTTCGGGAATCAAATTAGGCTCACCAATTTGAAAAGCATAATGGTGGTGAGGCCAGACCACCCTTCTGCTTTGAGGCAATACTGTCCAGCAGGGCCATGGGGACGGTGGCTTTTGTTGCAGCAACAGCAGCACACCTTCCCCTGTAAATTTATACAGTAGAACCTCCACAGCTGGCCACCTCCCTCCATTGAGCCCCTCCTTAACTTGACCTAATTTTCATAGACCGGACATACACCACATGAATGTATCAGTACAGTAGCCCTAGTTCCTTATGTTGACCAGTTTTCTATAGTCCCTTGAGTGGTTAACTTACAGAGGTTCTACAGTATTCAAAGTCCTTCTTTCAGCAAGCAAGGGAGCTTGTGTGGGCTCCTGTGACTGGTGTTCTGTTCAGGATGCTGACATGCCTGATCCTGGGATCACCTCCCACCTCCTCTGCCAGCTCATACTGCACTGCCTACCTGGAGGGGTGGGGGTGGGGGTGTCATAGAGCAGATTTCCGGGACAGGTGGCTTGGATGCCTGCTTCGATCTGGTCGAGACTGTCCCTTAGGTGAGCCACTGCTCTTCTCTGGGCCTCACTTTCTCTCTTTGGAATATAAGAAGGCTGGTCAAAAAACTCCTACGATCCTACTGAGTCAAACAGGATTGAAAGACTATTTGTTGCTGATCACAGAGAACGTCAAAAAATATTGCCTTTAGTTAGATAAAAAATACTGAGACTCCTTTTCCAGGATGCTCTAATTGTTCTTTAAAAAGCCACTCATAGTCAGAAAGTACAAACAACCCAAATGTCTATGGGTTGATTAATGGATAAAATGTGACATCATCTATAGCAGGCGTCCTCAAACTTTTTAAACAGGGGCCAATTCACTATCCCTCAGACCATTGGGGGCCCAACTATAGTTTAAAAAAAAAACTATGAACAAATTGCTATGCATACTGCACATATCTTATTTTGAAGTAAAAAAACAAAACGGGAACAAATACAATCACACCACCTCATGTGGCCCGCGGGCTGCAGTTTGAGGACCCCTGAATTCTACACAATGGAATATCTGACCATAAAAAAGAATAAAGTACTGATGAATGTTACAAAGTGAACCTTTAAAACCTCAAGCTAGGGAAAGAGAAAGCCAGTCACCAAGGCCACATATTAAATGATTCTATTTACATGAAGTATTTAGAATAGATAAATCCAAAGACATAAGTAGATTCGTGGTTCTAGGAACCCGGGGAGGGTGGAAAAGGTTTCCTTTAGGGGTGATGGAAATGTTCTAAAACTGATTTGGGTGATGGTTGCACAACTTTGTGAACATACTGAAAGCCACTGAACTGTATACTTTAAAGGTGTCAATATTATTACAAGTGAACTATATCTGAACAAACTTACATTAAAAGGATGCTCGGCCAGTGTTCGTTCTAACTGGTCTGTGAACTGACACCTCAATGCTGTCAGAGTGACTGAGAAGGACACTTCTTTAAAATCCTGACCTTGGCTTTTGAGACAATCAACTGAATGTGGAATTTCTCTGGTGGCTTCCGAGGCTGAGGCAAGCACAAGATCATTTCCACCACAAAGTGTCTGTGTCTAGGGGTCCTGGAACAGACAGGAGCTGTGCAGGGAATTGCACATGTAAATGAGCCCACAGTGTCCAGTTTCTCGGCTGCATTTGCAGATGTGCCGAGCAGCCAAGAGGAAAGAACAGGTGCGTGGGGGGCGTCCAGGGTTCTTTTCTGCAACACCCCCTTACTGAGATTAGAAGGACAAAAAGCACCTCTCTCCTCCTAATCGCACAGCTCTCTCAAGAGCTCTCTGGAACGGAGGAAGCTGGAGGTAACATGGAGAAGAAGCCCTAAAGTCTTCCCCAAACCTTCCGTCTGTTCTGGGGTTTGTTATAATGAAGGACGAGAAGGCTGAGTGGTGCCACCCAAGTCCTGAAGAGAGCATGTGAGATCCCCAAAGGTCCACGATTCAACCCAACTCAATACAGTTTACTCAACCCAACACAAGTTCTTCGGCACCCTGCATATAAACTAGAAGATGCTAGCACCCTGGAGAGAGGTAACCAGTTTCCTTCTGGGCTCTAATGGAAAGGAGAGCCAGAAGAATCCTCTGGCTAGGCTGCAGCGCCTGAGCACACCTGGGGTTTGGGGTTAGAATGTCAGTGCAAAATCCCACCTCTGCTCCTCTTTCTGCATGACCTTGGGCAACTTAGTCTCTCTGTACCTTAGTTTCTTCACTTGTGAAATGGAAGAAGGATGGTATCTATTTTCCTAAGGTTATCAAGATTTAATCACAACAGAGGTAAAGCACCCTGCCTGGCCCAGAGCAAAGTGCTCAGTAAGTTTTTACCTCCTATTACTGTTCCAAGAAACTCTAAAGGCCTGGACTTTTGAGAAACACACTTATCCCATGGTTTCCTCACTGAAATAAACTGAACTATATCCTAAACTGAGGGAACCTACCTAAAGTCACAAGCTGGGTACGTGACAGCCTGGGGCTCTTGTCTGCTCCCATTTGGCTGGGCCCTTGCTGGTATTCACAGGGGGAAGAGTAGCTCCTCATGCAGTGGCTTTGTGACTTGGGAAGTCCCATACCTCTCTCAGCCTCAGTTTCCCTCTTTGTAAAAAGGGGCTAATGATACTCACAGGACAATTGTGCAGATTAAACAAAAGTGCAAAGAGGCAGCTCTGCCCAGTGGTTAGTTAGCTCGGGCTGCTCAGGGTGGACACTGCTCTCCACGTACTAGCTGGGAGACCACAGGCAAGTCACATAATCTCTCTGCTATTCTCTTCTCTTCTCTGTAAAATGGAGATAATAATCACCTCTATAATGCACCACAGTGAGGCCTAAATGAAAGGATATACATACAGTTCTCAGAACACAGTGTGGCACACAGAGTTCTTTGAGATCCTGCTATGGACTGAACTGTGTCCCCCCTTAATTGGTATGCTGCAGCCCTAACCCCCAGGGTGACTGTGTTTGGAGAGTGGGGTCCTAACTCAATAGTAGCCTTATAAGAAGAGGGTGACCTCTCTCTCCCCCTCCATGTGCATGTACCTAAAAGGCCACGTGAACACACCACGAGAAGGCAGTCATCTTTGAGTCAGGAAGGAAGCCCTCCAGGAACTGCCCATGCTTGCACCTGATCTCACACTTCTAGTCTCCTGGAAGAAATGTTTCTGTTGTTTAAGCAGCTTAGTGTATGGCATTCTGTTATGACAGCCCAAGCTAAGACAGAGCCATCCCCAGTCAACGTCAGCTGCTATAATGAAAGTGGGCATGAAGGCCAGTGTTGCAGTAAGCACTATGTAATTTCCTTATCCTTCAGGGGCAGGAGAGAACAGTCCTGGCAATGGGCTGAGGTGGCCTCAGTGGCCTTGCAGGATCACCCAGAATATAAGCTGGTCACAACAGCACACACTAGGGCCTTCCCTGGGGTCTGTGAGTGACTGTTTCAGGGCAGTGCCAGGACTGCTGACCGTGGCATCTGTGGGAGAGAGAGTTCTTCTTCCTCTTCCCCCCGCCAACGGCCAGCCCCAAGGGTCTAACTACCAATGTGTGAAGTCAAAAGTGGAAAGAGCATAGTTGCATTTGGCGTCCACATACAAATCTACAATCAGACCAGGTGGGCATAGAGCAGGGTGCTGCTGGGTGCTCCTGGGCTGGGCCCTACCAATCTCAGCCATCCCTCATCTGGTGGGCAGGACAGGAGGACAGCAGGCTGGGGGCACCCTCTTCCCCACCCATCGACTGTGCAGTAAAAGGAGGGAGACAACAGGCAAAGTATATCACGTCACTATCCGCTTAGATTTGCCCTGCAAGACTGGAAGCTCCCAGATGGCAGGGACCTTGACTGTCCTGTTCCTATCTGGATCCCCAGAGCCCAGGACAGAGTCTGGCACCCAAGTATCTACTGGCCAAGAGAATCATCTGGTCTGTAAAGTGCCTGGAGCCCAGCATCTGGCACATAACGGGTGCTTAGTACATGTTCATTCTCCTCCTTGACCCCTGGAACAACCGACTGTTCCAGGCCCTCCAGGATTCAGGCATCTGTGACCCTTCTGGAACACCGCTTGTAGTCCAATGGGGAGGATAACAGCAGCCATGTGTTAAAGCACACTACGATCCACGTTAACTGTTATTGTGCACCTACTGTGTGTCAGCAAGCAGGGACCTAGACTAAATGACATCATTTACTATTCAGATCACCCCCAGAGGTAAGTACACCACTTCCCTGCCCCCATTTGTGGATTATGCTCAGGGAGGTGAGGCGGCTTGCCCAGAGCCACAGAACTGTTGAGTGCTAAGATTTAAACCCAGGACTCCTGGTCTCTGAGCCGGCCACCCAGTCAGTCCCCAGAAACAAAGAAGAACTCCATCAATCTGGCTAGACTCATTCCCAGACACAGGAACTCTGGGCTACACCAACTCTGGGCTGACCAGTGGGACAGCTTTTCCCTTCTTCCCAGAGCCCTGGTGTTATGCCTCGCCTGGCCCCCATAATTCTTTCTAGGGGCCCAACATGGAAGGAGACTAGCACTATCCATCCTCTTCCATCCTCTCTGTGAAACCCCCACAGGTGGGTGAGTAGATGTGGAAGGGCCCGGAGCAGGACACATGGGATTTCTCTTGGGTGCGGAGTCTCACTGACTTGCTCCACTTTTGTAAACCTCTGACACCAGGCTCAACTTTTCTTGCCATTGTAGGTACCCAACTGAGCAGCAGCCGTGCAACTCCACACAACTTCCTGCACTCCGGGAGGGGGAGGAAACAGAGGAAGTAACTTGTGGTTTCCAAGGGCAACACCTGGAAACACATCTGCAGGGACACAAAGGGATGCAGGAAGTCCTGGCCTTTGCCTGGAGTGAAGAAAGATAAGCTCACAGGAAGCTTGCCTGTGGGCTCAGCCCAGGGGAATGCCCTGGAGCCACTGGCTTGAGGAAGAAGGCAGCCTCCTAAGCAAGCAGTCCTGCCCCCAAGGAAGAGCAAAACTCCACAGAGAAGGACTCGGGAATGCAGAAACCCTGGGAGCAGGGAGGGCCAGGGAGCCATCTGCGTTCAGCCCTTGCAAGACAGCTGTATCTAAGCTTCCCATCCCAGGAGGTGACCTTCTCAGAGACCCCCACAGCCACTTGTCTCCAGTACAAGGACAAGGCAAAAAGGGAGGCTAGTCCTAGGTCCCCCTCCCCCAATCCTGCCAAATTTAAGGCTTGAAGGAAATGAAGAAATGAGTCGTCCCTATGTACTAGGCCTTGTATCTTGGGAAGAGCCCCTGGGTAGCTGCAATGAGCATGCCCACAGGCTTCCTGTGACCCCACACAGAGTCTGCGCTTTCACCATGGCACACAGAGACAGAGGACCCCAGCCTGGCAGGCCCATGCCACCCACCCGGAGGTAGGCGCTCACACAGAACCAAGGCAAGAGGCAGGGCAGCCTCTATCCCTGCAGAGCCACCTCCCAGAGGCACTCAGTGAGCCCAATATTAAATATAGAATCCTTTTCAGAAAATCATCAAGTTTTCAAATTCTGCTGCCTTTCAGAACAGTGAATACCAAGAAAAAGGCCTCCAGGAATGGGGCCAAACAGCTCTGGCCTTCATCTCCCACCTAGGACTGCAGATGACCTCATGGAAGGTTTGGTTAAAGAAGGCAGACTTGGTGGGTTCTGGGACCCTTTCAGACATGCACATCTGAATTCCTTCATTTGATAGATATCTACCAAGCACCTGCTCTGTGCCAGGCCTGGGCACACAGCAGTGATGCAACAGACAAAGGTACCTGCCCTGTGGAGCTGATACCTTAGTAGGAGGAGACATAAAAGATAATAAAAATATAAAATATTTTAGATGAGGTGACCAAAGTCGCCCATACTAATAAGATGACATTTAAGCAGAGACCCAAGGGGGGCAGAGGCATGAGCCATGTAGACAACTGGGGTGGGGCATCCCAGCAAAGGGCAGTACAAAGGCCCTGAGACAGGAGCACACCTAGTGAGCTGCAGAAACGACAGTGGGGAGGAAGCCGGTGTGACCAAAGCAGAAAGCAGGGGGTGGTCAGTAAGGAGCAGGCACTTGAGTGACTGGCAGGCCAGACTCCAGGTGAAGTCTGAAGGGCTTGGGACAGAATCTCTGTCTCATCTGACTTATTTAGAGTAGGCGATGTCTTCAAATATATAAAATGTAACTGTCTAAAAGCTATTTGTGACCTTAGAATATCCTGTCCCAGCAAATAAGCAATGCACAGGCAAAGTGGCTTTCCTGTGCGGCAAGGGTTGAGAGAGTCTGAGGAAGTCCATAAAAGTAACATTGGTTGCTTTTTCTTATTGTGAAAGGAGCAATTGCCCTGAACGTTTCAGTAGGGTCGCTAGGGGTTGCTAGTGCTTCCCAAGCCAACAGCTGGTCTGCTCTGGGGCCCAAGGCCTTGGCTCAGCACTGACGATATTCACTGAGTGCCTCCTGAGCCTTCTGGTGCAGAATGTCAGCTGGGTGCACCAGCCCTCCATGGCCTCCAGGTCCAGGGCTCCACCCTGAAGACCTGGGCTTGGCTGCAATGGAGCCCACAGGCCCCAGCACCCCCCAGAACTCACCGGGCATGGAGAAGGGGGACAGGAAGGCAGCCTCAACCGGCACCGGCTCTGGCTCTGGCTCTGGGGGTGGCGGCTGTGGTGGCGGGTGCTGCTCCTGATTCTGCAGAGGGTCTTCCGGGTTTTCCACAGGAACATTCCCGTTCTCGATGTTCTCGTGTCTTCCATTCTGAAGTGGCTTGCTGCTCACACCATTGGCTGAGTTGATCAGTCGCTGCCGCTGGGTGGACAGGAAGCCAGTCAGATACCAAGGTTTGTGATAAAGTGTCACCCTATTGCCCTGTTCCTAGAACACGGCCCTGGAAGATAGGTTTGCCTGAGAATCAGCCTAAGGACCTTGAAATCCATCTCAATTACTGTTCATTTCTATTTGGATGGTTACCAGAATGCTTTAAAGATTTACTGGAGGGCCCCTTTTCAGTGCCAAATCTACAACCTAGCCCATGATGCCAGCTGCAGCGTTACAGCTACCTGAAGATAATCACAAGGAAAGCCCTGCACGGTTTTTGTAATTTTAAATTTCTTTTTAGGCATGTCATACAAAAAGTGTACTGACCTCAAGTGCATGGTTCAATGAGGTTTTACATCAAGATAGACTTGTAGAACATTTCCAGCCCCATAGCAGAGATAACCAAGGTAACTACTATACTGACTTTCATAAACATCAGTTAGTTTTTCCTGAACTTCAACTTCATATAAATGGGTTCAAATATTACATGCTATTTTATGTCTGGCTTCTTTCATGCAACTTAATGCCCCTGAGATTCACTCACCTTGTTGCATGAGTCAGGAGGTGAACATTTTTCATGGCTGTATCATATTCTGTTGTATGACTAACTCACAAAATAGCCCCTACTTGTTGATGGCAATTGGTTATTAAGAAGAATGCGGCTACTAACACATGTGTACATGTCCTTTTGTGGACATATTTGTTCGTTTCTCGTGGATATTTAACTGGGAGTGGGAATGATAGGTCATAAGGATAGGTGCATATTGAACCATTTTATATTCACACCTGCAACAGATTAGAATCTGAGTTGTTTCCCATCCTTATCAATGCTGGATATCATCCGTCCTTTCAATTTCAGCCATTCTGATGGGTGTGTGCTGGTACCTAATTGTGGTTTTAGTTTTCATTTCCCCAGTGACAAACCATGTTGGACATCTTGTTGGATGTCCTAGTTATTTGGGTAGCCTTTTCAGGTCTTTCACTGCATCTAATAAGTGTGTTCTCAAAGGCAAATGTCCATGATCGAATCCAAGCCCTGCCCTACCCCCACCTCATTGCAGCTATTGACAAAGGCTGCCTCCCTTCTACCCAAACCCAGGTCCATGGGTTTCTACTAAACCAGGCACAGATGGAGACCATATTTAAAGAAATCAATAGGTTTCCACTTTCCCAAGAACCTACCTGCCTTTACACAGCTCACTTTTTCTGGTTCTCAGCAAAAATATTTATGAATCACCTTTAGGTTTTGTGGGCAACGACTGTCACATATGTGACACATACACCCTTGCCCCACCAATTGCTTCAGCAGGAGGCCAGGGAACAGGAAACATGTCCCCAAGACAATATTGTTATCACTGTGTGCCCAGCACCTATTATCACTTAAATGGAAGCGTGTTATTTCTCTAGAGTAAATAACTGACCATTTAACTGCCTTCGTGTTGGTTTTTGGCAGGGACTCCTAAATCAGGAAGTCTAGGGTGGGGTGGGAATTTTTCATTTTTCCATTATAAAGAGTCCATAACACTTAGCTCACACTGCCCGAGACTCAGGTTCAGACACTTAGGCATAATACTTTGCTACCCAAATAAAGTTAAATGGTAGGTCATCTTCAGAGTCTGAAAAAACTAGCTATGCAAGGAAAGAACTGTAGTGGAGAGAGGTCTAACTTAGTAACATGCAAGGTGGAGACTGGGTGTGGTGGCTCATAACTCCAGATTAATTGGAATCAACAATAGTGCTTAGAAAAATATCTAAAGATAGCTCAATTTGTAGTAACATAGGGACCCGAGACCCAGAAAACCACTCTCAGTAATGGTGGCTTAATGCTAAGAGCCCAGTAAACCGGTTCACTTACTTATTAGTTGTTGACAATAAGTATTGTGGAAAAGAGATGGGTTTAATTGGTGTGGGCCACCAGGGTCCATAGGGTTAAACTGAAGTCGTGATTAAACACAAGGGAGGTGAAAGAGCCACATGTCGGGAGAGACATACCAGAAGGTGTCCGCAGGAGAGCAGCTGGCTGGGGAAGGAACCCTGCCACCATTCCAGGGATGTTACACTCGAGGAAACAATTAGGGGTGGCAAATGCTGCCGGATGTTTGCGGGGCTGCCACGTGGAGAGGCGACAGCTCAAGCAGGGCTGGATGTTACGAGGGAATAAAGAGATACAAGGAAGGGGCTGGGGATGTGGACCAGGCTGACCCCGAGGAATGCATGCATTTTGTCTCTGAGTCTAGACTCCGATTTGGGTTGGAATCCCTGCTCTGCCCCGTAGTTGTGTGGCATTGTGCAGTTTATTTCACTTCTCTGATGAATTAGAAATATTACAGTGTCTCAGAGGAAGGTCAGGGAGAGGATTAAAGCTGTGGTACTGGTAAAATGTCGTGCACCTGCCTGGCACATAGCAGGTGCTCAGTAAATTACAGCCAGGTATGCTGGCTCAAGATGACAGTATCCAGGGTATAGCACAGAGGGGATGAAGGAGTTGAGTGACCAGGTGAGACAGGTTCACAGGAGTGGGGGAACCAAAGGCAGGTACATTTCTGGGCCCTGTTGGTAACTTACCACAGTGGCTTTGGGTGAGAACAGTCAAGTCAGATCAAGAGCAGCTTTGGAGGAAAACAAAGCCGTCCTTCCACGTCCCACACCCTGCCATGTACCCAGCCCCCTGCAAACCCTCTCTTAGCTGCTATGCCCTCTTTGATAATGAAAAAATAAGGTCATCAATCCCATAGGCATTTCTGCCAAGCAGTAATTTTGGCTTTGCAAACATCTCTGTAATGTTCTGGAATTAAAATGACTGAAGAAATGAGACCAAAGGGTCCTAATGAAGAACTAGGGTGCTGAGCATCTTGTGGGCTTTATTCTCCTTAACTCCCATTCCATGAAGAAGTTCCCTAAGGCCACTGTTTAACCTCCAGGCCTAGCATTTCAGCGTGTGTCACTGATGTCTTTAGAGCTGAGTATATCCCGTCCAATAGCCTCAGATCAAGGAGGTTAGTGGTACAGCTAAAACTCAGAATTGCAGCTCTCTGAGGTTCCCTGTGCTGCCTTTCAGGGCAGGCCAATCCCAACATGGTCGAAGATTAATTTTACCAGGAGCTTCAAATGTTAGGGACACAACAACCACTTTATCAACTTATTAAAATCTGTTCTTTGCCTGGCTGCACATAACAACTATTCAAATTCCAACCCCCAGTGAGTCCAATTATCACACTCACGAAATATGGCCAGGATTCGGTCAAATTCCATTGATTCAATTTTTACTGAATTGGACCAAATGATGTATAATGATTCAAAGCTTGAAAAGGTGTTTCCCTTGTTTAGTACACTTTCCATAGAGAGGGCCCATTGTGTATGTTCAAAATATGGAAACTTGAAGCATTGTGCAATATCGTTCTTGCATGCAATCTGTGTGCTAACTACTAATTATTAGCCAGCAAAGTGTGAAACCTGATGGCCACTGTGTACTTCTGAGAATAAAAATTCCAGTATGCACAAATGCAGAAAAGACCAGAAAAGTTGGTAAGCAATAGCCTGTTACCTTTGCTCTCCTACATGCACATTAAATATTTAAAAATAATTTTTTTCAAATAAGATATACAAAGCATAGTAGAGTGAAGAGGAAGTTCCCAGAGGCCATCATCAATGTCTCAACTTTCCTTCCAGAGTTTTTCTGTCCATAGAGAACAGATCGGTGTGTTCATCTTTTTTCTTTCTTGCCCTAAGTAACATTTTAAAGAAACAATCCTTCAAACTGGCCTTTCTGTAATTAATTCTAGCTACTTCCTACTTAGTGAAACATCTCAGGCCCATGCCTGTTTTAAAGGAAACTTGCTGCCTGTGGGTGATGGTCAAACTTCTAGAGGTACCAGAGCTTCCTTCCTTAAACAGGTGCAACATGAGCAACCCTGGGAGGAATCCAAACACACCAGGGTCCCCTCGCAGGGCCAGAGCCCACCTAGGGCTGCTCACTCTCACTGTCCTGTACACAAACTTACCTCATTAATTATGATCCTGCTGGCCATCCGCAGTCGGGTCCTGGGCCCAAACTTGTTGGTGATCATTATGCGCAGGCCTGCTTCCGGAAAGCTGAACTTGGGCGGGCTGGAACTCATGAGCTCGTCCACCATCACCACCGGGCTTTTGCCATATTGCGGCTTCTCCTTCACTATTGAGCACAAACCATGATTAGCACTGATCCCTCTGAGGACAGCATCCGAGAGCAGGGGACACTGACTTTCCCGTGCCTTGGGAACTCCCCTAGGCTGCAGCCCTGGCCACTGGCAGCCACCTGAAGTCTGGGTGCCTGGCTTCACCTCCTCCTGACAGTCAAGGTGGGACCTTAGCTCTGAAACACCTGCTGACACCGTGTGGTAGAGCCCAGTGGGTCCCTGTTATAGGGGCACCCACAGGCACTCACATCCATGCCCTTCTCCTGGGCTAATTTCAAGGGTCTTCCAGCTCTTCCTCTAAGCCACCTACAATAGAGACAGGGCCCTGCCACCTTTCACCAAGACTGTGAGGGGACCTTTCTTTCCTCCTGTTTTCAGGGGCTCAAATGAAGCTTCCCAAATCAAAGAAGTTGCCCAAGAGTAGCAAATGCTTGAGAGCAGTGGATAGCACTGGCTCTGAGCTGTCTTTGAGTGATTAGCCCAACCTTACAGGGGAGGATGCCTCTAACTTTGTTCTCCAAAAGGCATGCAATGAGATCAAAGATTCGGGCCACAGCCCTTACACAGGCAACTGATACCCAGAAGAGGGGCCTGCTTGTCTGAGGGTGCACAGTGAGCTGCTGGCTGAGCCCAGTGACTCTGATAAACCCTGACACCCTTCAGGAAGGAGGCTGCTCTCTCTGACCCTTTCCTTCCCTTCAGGAGATGGAATAAAGCTACCTAATCTCTCGCCCACTTGGTACAGTTCCAGGACTCAAAGGGGCTTGACATCTGATTCCAGGTCCCCAGGAAGTCTGTTTACCAAACTGCTCATGCGTGTGGCATGCAGAAGCAGGCAGAGTTTTCCCCTCCAAAGAGCTGTAAAAATAGTATATGCCTGTCCCTATGCATTGGTTACCAGTTTCCAGAGAATATAACAGGGCAACCAGAAACAGGTCTAGAGAGCAAACCCAGGACAGAGTTAACTGCACAAAAATGCACAAATGCACACCAAACACACACACTCCTCACCAAATAGGCAGCAAGGCGGCTCAGCAGACAGGAGGCATATGGGTTAGAAAACAAAGCCAGGATGACATGCATTGGTTGGAGACTGACACTAACCTCCAAAGAGGCATGCGTTGTTGGACTGGGCTTGTGGTTGATTTTTTTTTAATGCATGTGTTATGCTTGGATGAAAGCTGACTACTTACAATTTTAGAAGAGGAGAAGAGTTAAGGAGATAGAGGCCCACAGAATTTGTCAGAGATGCTTAGCGCACGGTGGGTGCCAAGAGTCTGGGGCAGCGTTCTCGATGGTGGTGCAGACGCCGGGGGTTACGTGAAGAAGGGTATTAGTAGCAGGCTCCCCCTACAGGTAGCCTCATGGCTTGGGGCCTGAGGCCTTTGGGGTGGCTCTTCTCCTGGCTGAGTCTGATGGCTCTGCTTCTACTCTGAGGAGTAGGGGCACCCCGGCCCCATGCCCAGAGCCCCATCCTGCTGCAGGGACACTAGAATCCCTCCCTCAGGAGCCTCCATCTCATGGGCAGGGATGCCAGCAAAACCTCCGGGTTCCAAACTCCATCCTACAGGTCCGGCCTGGGGGAACAAGTGGGCTCAAGAGGAGGGAGCCTGGTGCCTTGTGAGACAAGAGCCATGATACCTGGCTCCTGGGACACCTTGTCCTGGTCTCATCTACTAAGTGACAAAGTGGTGTGTCCAAGCCCAGGGTGGCTGCCCAGAAGAGAACTCAATGGCAGCATGGTGTTCTGGCAATTCAGCCCAAGGCCAGGCATTGCCCTCCAACCTCCCTGCGCCAAGCCAAAGCTGTGCCCAGGGCCAGGGCCACCTAGAAGGGTCCCATGAGCCTCCTCAGCTAGACTGGTATGGTTTGATGAGGTGGCCAGCGGTCAGGTGGCCCTGGCTGTCATAAGAGTGGTGAAGAAAATGATCCACCCTTCCTTTCTCCAGTTAAAAAGCTGGGTGATGAAAATTTTGATTTTATATGAGAAACACCAAAACTGATGACAGCAAAGTTGAGGCTGAGAAGAGTGTGTGCATTCTTCAAACAGTCTCCCAGCCAGCATCCCTTGCATTTCTTTCAGTGACAGAGACCTACGTGAAGCTGAGGATGGGGAGGGAAGCTCCACATCATCTCTAGCCAGAAGATTCCACAGCAACACCCTTAGGAAGGGAAGAGCCCCAAAGCCCTGGTTTCCTCAGTGCCGTGTGGGGTGTTCTGGGTCCCCCTCTTCCTCCTTCTCGGGTCAAGTCTATTTGGGGGACAGTGTCACATACATGGCCCTCTGGAAGCAACTGATGGGGCAGTAAAAACTAGGGTAAAAACACCCCAAACCTGCATTCCCAGGCCTGTCCACTCCCCAGTTCCGGTGGTCCAGGCTGTATCCCCTCTACTTTCTGCACCCTCTTGGGACCACTTTCTCCTTGGCCTTTGTCTAAATACATTTACTCTGGTCAAAGTTGCAGGGTAACTATCCCCAGTGCCCAGGGAAGTGGAGGGGAGTCTTGGGCCCGATCTTCCAGTTTTCTAGGTTTACGCTGGCCTTAAATATGTTTGGGAGCAGATAACAGATCATGGGGAAGACTTACTGTCATGGGTATGAAAGTGATGAAGACAGAACCGGGTCAGAGCCCATAAAAGGCACCAAGTGGGCAGCAGCCTTGGAGAGCCTTGATTTCCCCAGCAAGGGTGAAAAGTTGAGCCCCCCCACCTTGAAACAAGGGGTGCTTCCTGTGGGGCATTAGGGAGGGGTCTCCTTGGTTGGTCAGTCCCACATGTGGCAGGTAGCTCTGTGAGGAAGCAGGTATTTTCCACTGGCCTGAATGACTCACCATGTGATGTTTCTTTTCTTTGCCATGAAGGCCCAGAGGACCAGGTAGGAACCAGCCTCTGTCCTGCGGGCCTGGATATAGGGACCTGTGATAGGCCCCTTGGAGCCACTATGTCTGTGGAGCTAAAATCCAAAGCAGTGGGCAACATTGTCCCCACCCCCTCTGAGGAGGTTGTCCTGGAAACCAGCTCCCTCTGGGGTGGTCTGTTCAGCATTTGTGAAACAGGGCACAGAACCAAACACCAAACACCAAGCTCAGGGGACTTCCTCTGCTTTGCCCTCAGGGGTGGGCATAGCAACCAGGATGAAAACTGACCCCCACTCAGGCTATCCCCACAGGCTTCTTCCTTCCCCATGGGGAGAGTCATCCCTCAATAAGGCACCTGTGGCAGGTGTCATCCTCTCAGGGGTTACATGAGACAGGACAGAACACCCTATAAAAAATGCACCTGGGAGGAAACCCCTACTCTGATCCAGCCCGGGATGACGACTGTAAAGAAGGCCACAGAAAATGGATTCTGGCCCCCAAATGTCCAAGCCTAGGGCAAACAGTCCCCTCCGAGACCACCTGGTCCCACCAGAGACAACACAGAGGAGTTACCTGACAAAGAACAGGGTTTCGCCCTTTCCTCAGGAAATAATGGAGAAAGACTCTGCTGGTGCCAGCAGAGGCGTCCTGCCTGGTTAAGGCCTTAACAATGTCTTGGTGGGACTTGGACCATTTTTTCCATATCCTAACTGGCAGCTGCCCCCACAGGGAATCTCCTCTCTGGCTAGATTATTATGGTTTCTAAGGAAGTGTTGCCAGTCAGGTCAAGGTGATTTGGGGGATTAGGCAAGATATGACAGAGGCCAGCTCCAGAGGCCTAGGATTCCCCCGTTTTCAGATGAGGAAGCAAAGAACAATTGAGGAAATGAGACTGTTGCTCCCGGGGGAGGGGTTCCCGGCAGGGCTCTCTGGGCCGTGGGGGATGCTTTTGCTGCCCCTGTTGCTTCCTCTGGGTAACTGTTTCCAGCCTGAGAGCTGAAGGTCTCTCCAGACCAGCATCTGAGAAACTACAGGGAGGCCCAGGCCAGCTCTGCCACCCGAAGCTGTCAGCCCCCTGTAGTCGCTCAGAGGCGCTGCTGCATTTCAGAAGAGCCACATAGGTCTTGAGACTGCTGCAGGGGCTTGGAGAAACTCCCAGGGATATACTTACTGATTTTTCTTTTTCCCCTGTGTCTTCCCCCTCCATCTTTCCCCCATCTGAGTGACACCAACCAGAGCAACTTCTCCAATACTGACTCTTTTAGGGCACCATGACCAGAGAGAGGTCAGAGAATGACAATTTGTGGGTGTGTATGTATGCAAGAAAGAGAAGAAAAGGGTGGCTTCTGTGACAGAGCTCCGCCATCCTGTCTGCTCAGCCTTACCTTGCCTTAGCAATGGCATGGAGGGATCATCATAGCTACTGTCACAGAAATCATTACCAGCCTCCAGCTCACTGTTGATCGGGTTGCCATTTGCAATGCTCTTTTGTTTGACTGTGAAAAAGGCTTGAATCTTCACATTGTACCTGCAAGTGAGGTGAGGCAGAGGGTCAGAGCAGTGGCGGGGAGGGGTCTGCGGGCTGGGCCTTATACCCTGCCCCTGGACATCTGGGCCTCCACTGTGTGGAACCTCCACTGTTGGACTGAGTTGACATAGCTTGCTGACACAAGCCTGGGAAGAATGGGTAGTCTGGGGGCACCTATTTTCACTGAGCTGGCAGAGGGGTTCCTGGAGTCATAAGAGACCTTTCGCCCAAGAAAATGCCTGGCGCCTAATCACTGCACATTATAAGCCTGCAGTGATAAAGGGATTTCAGCCTGGCCTCAGGGACAATGTCAAAGGAGGCATCACCAGCCTGTCCTCTTCCTCCTCAGGAGATCCCACTTACATGGGCTACGCAGAGTCCCCCTGCACCCACAGCCCCTGAGAGGAGAGTGTCTCTCTCCATTCAGAGAACATGAGGCCAGCTCCTCTGAAAGGTACTCAGAGGTCACTTAAGGTCTTTTTTCTTGCAGTATGACAGTTTATCACCCCCCCCCTTTTTTTTTTGAGTCTCACTGTCACCCTGCATAGAGTACCATGGCGTCACAGCTCAAAGCAACCTCAAACTCTTGGGCTTAAGCAATTCTCTTGCCTCAGCTTCCCAAGTCGCTGGGACTATCCACCACTACGCCTGGCTATTTTTTTGTTGCAGTTGTCATTGTTGTTTAGCTGACCCAGGCTGGGTTTGAACTTGCCAGCCTGGGTGTATGTGGCCGGTGTCCTACCCTCTGAGCTACAGGCACCATCAATCACCCATTTTTAATAAAACATTGTAACTGTTTTATATAAATGTGGGGATTTCTATTTTTGCAAAACCCAGAGTATTGCCTTTCTTTTTAATTACCTATGGAGGTGTGAGAAGGAAGATAAATCTGAACATAGCTTGGCTCACAGGTAGTTTTTATGGTCAGTTGGTTTGTTATTACAGTGTGTGTACGTATGGGGGGAGGCAAATATATATATAATAACATTATAGATATATATTATATATAAAAATATATATATAAAATAAAATTCACCATTCTAACCACTCTCATTTTTAAGTGCACAATCCAGCAGTATAAATTATTCATACCACTGTGTAACCATTCCACTATGTCCAAAATGTGTTTGTCATCCCAAATAGCAACTCCGTACCCAGGAATCAATAGCTCCCTCTTACTCACGTCCCCCAGCCCCTGCACTAACCTCAAGTTTATGGTCTGTCTCTATGAATTTGATTCTTTTAGATCCCTCACGTAAGTGGAATCATGTATCATTTGTTCTTTTGTGACTGACTTTTTTTAGTTTGCATAATGGTTTCAAGGTTCACCCATGTTATAGGCTATCAGAATGTCATCCCTTTTTCTGGCTGAATAATATTCTTCACAGGTAGTTTGAGATGATTCTCATCTGGGCAGCTTCTAGAGGGGCTTGAAGTTGTATAACCTACGACAGTATTGGCATCCCCAGTGGTACCTCCTGCAATTGTGCCAAGCAGTGACCCTGAGAAGTGGTATTTTATGAAGCCTGGAGTAGAATTTAACCCGCCTGGCTTTTTAAAAAGAGTGGTATTATATTATTAGGAGATGTACAGAGACAGCAAAACAGAGCAGTTACCCTGGGGCATGGAGAAGTCATTCAGAGCCAGGCAGACCAAGATGCTCGCTATTTGTTTGGGGTGACACCTCATTCTTCACATACCCACCACCCAGCATGACTCCCCTCACTTGGGTGTGGATAGCTCCCCCCAAACAGTGTCAGAACACCTCTCCCCCACTCTGACTGCCCCCAACAGGGTGGCCACCAGAGATCTGGTAGAGGTTTTCCTCCCTGCTCTGACAAAAGGCAAGAGAACACCATGGGACATGGCATCACACAGCCCAAAGGGAAAGAGAAAGGGCACTTACTTCATGATCAGGATATAAAACCCATACAAGATGATGAGCACCAGGCCTTCCCACCTCAAAGAGAGAAAGAAGACAGTGGTTAGAGCATGGGGCATGGCACATGAGGCCTGGACCCAGCAGTGCCCAGCCCAGGACCCAGGTATGTGGGAGGGATGCCCAGCCTGTGGCTGTCTCTCCATTAGAAGCTCCCTTGGTGACAGAGAAAAGGTCAAGAGGGTTCTTTTCAACTACAGGGATTTGCAGTACCACGTGGAGTTTCCCCTCATTACCTGGGAAAGGGGGGGCCAAAGCCACCACATCCTTGCATTCAGGGAGGGTAGTGGCCTGCATCACACAGACTTGACCCTAAGAGGCCTCTGGTCAGAACCAGAGAAGCAGTGCGTACAGGTGCAAAGTGGCCCATGATCTGGGGACAGGGCTTAAGAACTGAGTGGATATTGTGGGGGCTGGCGGGCTGGGCAGGAACCTCCTGGGCCACACACTAGTGTGGAGGGGTCAGGGATCTTTCTGGGATGCCCTACTGCTACTCTGTTGTGGATGCAGCCCAAACACAAGATCAGTGGGGAGCTTTGCACCTCTGACCACAAGCCTCTGAGGAGCCACACAAGCTTTAGTTTATTCCTAATCTGACCATTACATACTGATGTGCTCTAGTGCCTGGTGTGGGCTGCAGATATTCTGGGAGCTCTTCCTTTGCTGAAACAGAGCCCACAGACCAGCAGAGCTGGAAAGGGACTTCCAGGTCATCTAACCATCACCACCCTAACTCCATCTCCACAGGAGGAACATGGCATACAAAAGCAAAGAGACCTTCTCTAGGTCCCACAGTGGGTTAGAGGCCAGAATGGGATGAGGTTTCTGTAGGCCTACAGCACACAGCTGCTGTGTCAGACAGTGGAAGCCCTCAGCCTGACTCTATCTGGCTCTATTCCCACAAATAATCTATGCAGGACACAGACCCTGAATCACTGTCATGAATAAGAAATTGTTATGGCTTATAAATGTAAGATGCATTCACACCCTGTAAAATAGAGTAGGAATATCTACTTGTGCCTCAGAAGCACAAGGTATCTTAACGTAGGAATCAATTCCTACCTCAGTGTTATAAAAGTGAGTCTCTGCAGTTTCCAGGTCACTTTTTTTTTTTTTTTTTAAGTTTCCTTTTTTCATAGTAAGGTCTGTAGATTACCTGGAGTTTATTCTTATATAAGGTGTGAGGTAGTGATCTGATGGTACGTTGTTTGTATGGATTCCCAGTTTTCCTTAGGAATTTAAGATCTCCTTCCCAATTCTCTGCCTTGTCATGACATCTCTGTCATATCTCACATGACTGGGCTCCATAGTGTAATGCTTATCTTTTTTAATATATCATGACATCAGGCAGTGTGGGCATAAAAAAGGAAACAAGTTTCCTCACTTTGAAAGGCTAAAGGCATGATTACTTAGAATGCAATCCTGTTTACTTTCACAAGTTAATAAGTTTATGTTTGTAAAATAATTTTTAAAAAGATTCAGTGAACTCAACAAACTAGGATATTGGAAAGTAACAATGACAAAAAAAGAATAACAAAAAATAAACTTTAAAAACTTACCACACAATTTCTTCATCATATATAAACTGGAAGGCAAAAGAAACGGAGGTTGGGGAAGGAGAAACACATTTATTCCAAAAGAAGAATAAACACAGACCCCTAAGCACCCAGAGTCAGCTCATCCTGGCCTTGTCATGTGTGTGACACAATACCAGGCTCCTCCCTCCACATCTGAATTTTTCACCTGCAGAAGTTGGCCTATCCTTAGATGAAATCTGGGCTAGCAGGATACTGCAACATGCAGCCCCAGCTTAGCATGACTGTCCCTAGTCTGTTATAAACCTTATGCTTTTTAATAGTTCAAGTAGCTGCTGGGTGCTGACTTGGCAGGAGCCTCCCCTTATTAATGGAGCAGAGCTGCTAAGATCAAGAAATCTCTAAGACCAGAAAGATACCTACATATATATGTACATGTTTATGTGTACGGGTGTGTGTGTGTGCGTGTGTGGCGTGCATGTGTGTGTCAGGGGAGTGTATAATTTTCATAATCCCTTTGGAAAGTCCAAGGATGAAGGCCCAGCTTATACAATTTGAAAAGATGCTTGGGGTGACAGCAAGGACCCGTGGCTTCCTAAGAGGATGCTGACACTGCTCAACAACCCCCACCCAGCATCTTTCACGGTCCTGTGGCTGCCCCAGCATGGCCCAGTGTAGAGAGGCTGCTACCACCAATCTGATTGTAGAGACATGAGGGTTCCTACATATGATGCCAAGAGAGGCCAGGGGGCTTTTTCTGGGCTTGGGCCCATTGTCCCCTCTCCCTACTGTCACAGTGGGTGGTGCACATAGCACCTGCTTTGGGAAGCCACTTCTGAGAGGACCTTCCTGGTCGAGCCTCCCCTAAACTCAAGGCACCCCACAAAGGGAAGGACATGCCACAACATGGGGATCCTGGGGCACATTTACAGGGGTATTTTTAGTATTTAGCCCAATGGACAGCTACTGGCATTCAGAGGCAGTAGAGGACAAGGATGCCAGACAGACAAAAACACACAGGACAGTGCTACTGGCTAAATTTTTTCCACATTTGGCCCAAGTCTTATGTGTCCTGATAAATATTCAGGCAAGCGAAAAACAATGACCTGAGCATTGAACTTAACTTCATCTTACAAATCAAAGTATTTTTACATGGTTTTAGTAAATTCTTAATTTTCTAATAAGGTAATGTTGCTCAAATTGAGGGACAATTACACTTCCACTCTGTTTAGGTTTTCTGTATAGGGACGGCCCATCACCTCATTGGATTTTTTTAGCATCTTTATACCAAAACATTCACACACTGAAAGATGTATTTTTTTATTACACATTACTTTATTTCTCTTTATATAATAGTTAGGGCATTATGACGGTTTTTAAAAATTGTGTATGGGTAGCATATTTTATCCACAGATTTCATTTTTGGGCTATGACAGACAGCCTCTAAGATGGCATCATGTTCCAACACTTGAAATTCATATGCCCCTTGAGTATGGGCTGGACCTGGCGACTTACTTCTAACAAACAGAATGTGACAAATGTGACAGGGCATCCCTCCTGGGGATTCAGTTACAAAGAGACTGTGGCTTCCATCTGAGCACCTTCTCACCCCGGCTCTGAGGGAGGCCCACTGCCCTGCTGAGAGCTGCCCTGCGGGATGCACGGCAAGGGCCAAGGGCCTGCCCACAGCCATTTCTGAACCACGGGAAATGGGAGATAATAAACGTTTATTTTAAGCTACTGAGTTGGGGAGAAATTTGCTATGCAGTAACCAAGAACCAGTACAACGGACATGACTGTCATAAAAAGTTGGCTCTAGGTCTGGTTAGAACTGTCACTCAAGGGCATATTCCACCCCTAGAGTCTGGGTATGACATGCACCTGCCCTTGTACCACTACTTCAAAGGTCTTTTGGATTAAAATGCTCCCTGTGGATGACACACTCCTTGGTAATATGTGACCGTCACATGCACTTCACTGTCAAATGCCATGGTGTTGCCCCAGGCCTCAGGGCCCACAGGGGGACATCCCTCACTAACTGATCCCCCTGAGGGGCTCCTGGTCAGCCTCTGCCTTTTCTTCCTTTCCTCCTGGCTCCTTCCTTGCTCCCAGCTGCTACCTCTGGCTACTCCGAGCTGGTCCTCTCTCTTTCCCACCCTGCAAACAGTGAAACCAGAAACTCTGCTTTTTAAAACTGAGTCTGCTGAAATAGGGAAATGAAGAGAGCCTCAGATGTGCAAAGTGCTTGAGCTTAACTGCACAGACCAAGTGACATGTGCTGTGGCTTTTCTAAGGCACGCACATCTTCAGAATGCTGACTGGATTTGCTTGATAACCAAGGAGCCAGTCCTGAGTTTTTAAAGAAAGGGAGTGGTGGTGAGGCTGGGGGAGGGCAACTGGCCAATGTGACCATGGTTCTCTGGTTACAGTGCCAGGGACAGAGAAGGGCAGATGTCTTGGGACTTTGCAGGGCCCTGGCTGACCCAACACCTGGGGTGGGAGGGGCAACTCACCGCGGGCAACTCACCGCGATGAGCACGATGACAGAGAGGGTATAGTACACGGAGTCTCGGCACACGGCCCACCACGTCAGACGGACCACCTGCCAAGCAGAGACCCATCAGCTGCTGGTGTTGGGGGAGGGGCATTCCTTCAAACTGTGCAGCTGCCCAGACCTGCAGGTGCAGGGCACCCTTAGAGAGCTCCTTCTAACTCCAGACCAACCCCTGTCCTCTGGTCCATGGGGAGAACAAGAAAACCAAGTAATGTTCTAAAGCTGGCAAAACTACCCTCTCCTCTTCCAACGTCCTAACAGTGTGTGTTTCACAGCAGAAGCCAGAGGCACTGGCTCTCCCTACCTGATCAGCTGCCCACTAGTGAGCCCACCTCTCTGAGGTCAAGTCCAACATTCTTTTGTGGCTCTGAGGATATCTAACAGGGTATCAACAAAAAGCCAGCTTTATGCTCCCTGCTGGGGAGGCCCAAGCCAGGCTCAGGGCTAGCTCAGGGCTGGGATTACAGGAGGTACTTAGCGAGCCACTGCTGGGAAAGGCAAACTCACCTGCCCAGAGCCACAGGAGCTCCTGGCACAGCTGAGACTGGGTCTTGGGTATCCCCACTGCCATCCAACCTCTCATCATAGATGTTCATGCCCCACACCTCAGGGCACTTGTCTGCCAGGCTAGGGTTAGGGGAAACCACTGACCTGCCCAGCAAATAATCCACACACTCCGATTATGCACAGGATGTTGAACACAGCAGAGCCCACGATGGTGCCCACCCCAACATCGCCGTGGGTGATGAACACGCCTGGAAGGGAAAGCCACAAACCCCGGCCCTTAATACATAGCCCTGGCCTGCCCCTTCCTCAGCGTCCCCCTAATACAGAGAAATTGTTCATTTTTACTATCAAGCAGCAGAACCAGGGAGGTGGAAGTGCCCTGAGAAACCAAATACTCTAATCCTCTTTTGGGGGAATGGCTTCTTTGAGATACAATTCACATGGCATAAAATCTGCCAGTGTAAAGTATACAATTCAGTGGTTTTAGTATATTCACAGAATTACACAACCCAAACCACAGTCTAATTTCACAATATTACCACATCCCAAAAAGAAATCACATAGCCCACTCGGCACCCCACCACAGCCCACACCCTAAGAGACCAACTGTCTGTCTAAAGCTCTGAACTGGCGAATGTCTCCACTTTCTGGGCACTAAACCTGAGCTCTCTCTAGATCCCATATCTTGGGGCTAGCAGGGATTTCTTACCGATAACAGAGGCAAACAGCTCTGGTGTTGAGCTTCCCGCAGCCATGAAGGTGGCCCCAGCCACATCTTCACTCAGACGGAGTTTCTGAAATAAAAGTGACCACAGACACTCAGGTGTGACATGAGGGCAATGGACATAACTGGACACTCTAGCAGCCCATGGGAGAGCAGGAGAGCAGGAGAGCAGTGCTGCAACTATAACCAAGCTCCTCTGCTGCAGCCTCTTATCCCCAGGCTCTGAGGGCCTGCCCTCTGCCAGGCCTTCAGCTCAAACTCCTTCTCCCCTTACCCACCAGTCTACTTTCTGTTCATCCTCCAAGCCCCTGGCTAAGCAACATCTCCTTGATGAAGTCTTTCTGTGTGTCTACCCAGGGCCAGCCAGTTCCCTTGGACATGCGATGTGTCTTATCCTCCACTACTGACACACAAATTACATGTGATAAGTTTTGGGCCAGGTGCTTGCCTCCCAACTGGGTGATGAGGGCAACAACTGGCCTTTGCATCTTTGAATCCGCTGTGTCTACAACAGGGTCTGGTACGCTATGGTGCTCCACAGGAGCACCCCTGTCTAGTGACTGCCCCCTTCTATCTGCATGGGTACAGGGCCTCTATGACAATATCAGGGCTGTGGTACCTGGAGGCCCCAACCCTCAGCTGGGTCTTGCACTCTATAAGGTCTTCCTCATAACAAGCTCAACATCCAACAGGGGCTCACAAAAACTGGGGCCCTGTCCCCAGGGTTGAGCACAGCACAAGGCTGGGAACTTTTGGTCAAGGCCCGCTCTGCTTGGCAAGGCCATGTTGGGTCACGGAGAGCCATCCTCTGATCTGAAATGTGGTGCTGAGGCTCTGGATGCTGGAGAAACCAAGGAGGTTCACGGTCTGCCTGAACGCCAATTTGAGGTAGCTCACCCTGTGTTCTCCAAAGGCCCCTCTGACCTACTGAGGAAGCTCTGTGCCTACATAAACCTTCCCACTAAATAGCGATTAAAAATGGCGGCTGAGTAACAGCTTCCCTGTAACTGGGCTTGGCGAATCTGGGGAGACAAGACTCCAGACATCTCTGGCTGGTGGGATCTGCCTATGACCATCCCTTTGAGGATACAGGGAGCCAGCAAGGGACTTCTGGACCCCAGGAGGAAGACAAAAACAGTGGAAACCTGGCAAGTGGCTGCGTGTGTTCGATCAACCTAATCACGCCGGCAACCGTGAGTACAAGCAGCAGTGAGACTGCAAACCGGAAAGGCCTTACCTGTGAACTTTTTTGGTGTTCTTGGACTTGGCGCTCAGTTGAGCTGCATT
>CAUYPK010008496.1:0-60962 GCA_963574355.1 Loris lydekkerianus | reverse complement strand
ACTGTATAATTCACTCATTTAATGTGTACAATATAATGCAGATGTACTTTTATTTATTTATGTGTTGTTGCATTTTGGCCGGGGCTGGGTTTGAACCTACCACCCTCGGTATATGGGACCAGCACCCTACTCACTGAGCCACAGGCACTGCCCTAATTCATTATTTTTAATAGTGCAGAGAGACCACAAATTTTCCAGTTTTTCCACATCATTCGGTATGGAGGTTGTTTCCAATATTTTGCCCAAATAACACTGCAATAAACATCATTGTATAAATATCCTTATATTCTAGGGCTTTCATTTATTTAGGAGACACCCTAGAAATAACAATTCCTAGATAAAGGGGTTTGCATACTTTTAATTTTATTGCATACTAATACATTTCTTACTTCACACTTACAGTAACTCAAATTCCTAGCAGCAACATATGATAATGTCCATCGCCCCATATCCTTGTTACCACCAGCTATTGTCAGTCTTTTAAGTATTTCCCCAAATATCTTCTCTCTAAATGGTAACTCTATTTTAATATGAATTTCTCTGATGTCTAATGAGATTGAAAATGTTTATTAGCTCTATTGGGAATTTTCTCTCCTATGAATCCCTTTTTATTTACAAATACTTTAGAAGATGTTGCTCTATTTGGAAATAAATGCAAGAGAAAGGAGGATCTTTGTGATAACAAAGGAGAAAAACAAAGTAGATACTTTGCTTGAGGGGTTTGAAAGTATTAGTTAAAGTGAGATCAGAAGAACAAGTAAGAATAAAGAGAAAGGCCAAGCTGGTGGGTCAGCATTGAGAAGAATGCTCCAGGCAAAAGGGTCAGCATTGCAAAGGCCCTGGGGCAGGAAAGGCTGTGCTACCTGCTGGGACTGAAAGAATGGGGCTGGGGGGTGTGGCCAGAGGTAGAGCCGAGGCCTGGTGGCTTCACAACTGGCTTATCCATGTGTCTTCCCTTTGAAGTTCATCACCTCACTCCTGGAAGAGTCCCCTCAACTTGGCTTCTCTGTGCCTCAACTTCCCTCTCTGAAATATGCACCAAGACTGAGAATTAGATCATCGGTCTTGGAAAAGGTGAGCCTGCTTTCAAGTAGAGACAATTACCTGATAGGAAGCAAAAGGACCTGTGTGCAGGGAAAGCCACTACAGCTTTGGGAGCATGTCCCTGTGTTGACGTGAGACCACCTGCCTTGGCCAACTGAGCGGATGTTCTGTGCTTCCCAAACCCTCCCCTCCCAAGACCCAACCCTCTCCAGGTTTCCTTCCTACTTGAACATTTTCTCTCCTTTCTTTTTTTTCGAGCTCATTCCTGTCCAGTGGGGTTTGGATGATGGAATTCCTCAAAGATCAGCTCTTACTTTTGCCTAGTTAACTCCTAGTCATCCTCTGAACCTCTGAAGCCTAAGTATCACTCTCTCTCAGGGAAGGCTTTCCTGGTCTCCTTGGCTAGTCAAACCCTCCTCTTACAGTCATTTATAAACCATGCTCCTTTTTCTCATAGCCCTTGTCACGATCATAAATTTAGATTAATTAGTGTGATTAATGAATTTTTCTCCCCAGAAATTCGGCTCCATGAAGACAAGGCCTCTACTCTCCCGAGGCTTCCTATGAAGACTGGCTTCATGGGCACACAGTGTGGTCTCAGAGGGTCCACACTCAGAAGGGCCACGTGTTTGGTTTAATGCTCTACCATTACCATCATGAAATCCTCAATAATTTTTTATACCAGGAACTCCACACAGCCACACCAAACCCTATGTATGCTCCAAGGGCCGGAAGCTCGAGCGTGCCAGAGGCCAATGGGCCAGCCGAGACTACAGAAAATAACCTTGGAACCTACTGTCTTATTAAAAAGATTTTGGATGCAAAGAGTAATAATAATAATTTTTGAACAGGGGACCCTGCATTTCTCCTTTGCACTAGTCCTACAAATTATGTAAGCAGTCCTGCTCATCATTACATCCCAAGTACCTAGCACAGTGTCTACTAAGCACACAGTAGATACTCAACAAATGTTAGTTGAACGAGTGAGTGATTGGATAAATGTCTGACTGAACGAATATAAAAAGTTCCCAGAGCAAATAATAGTGGTTCAGTCTGTCTAGTTCCAAAACCCAAGCATTTCCCACTTCACATTCTGCTAATTGCACGCTGATATGGGTCTGGGTTTGACTAAGTTGACCCAAGGACCTTTCTTTCCCACTCATTGCTCCAAATTACTTTCTTCTGGGGCATCTCTGGGGTAGTGTTGCAGTGGCAGCATTCTCTGGCATAAACATCCCTCTGAGTCATAGCGCAATGCCATGGTGAGGGGCCCAGACAGCTGCAGCTGTCAGGCATCTGTGAGTTACTTCGAGATGGCATGAAAAATATCTCCCGATTGGTTAAATCTACCTCGTGTCCTGCCCCTAGATTTGTAGGACTGACATTTCGACAGGACACTTTTATATACATATGAAAATACAGCACCAGCTGCTAAAAGGAATGGACCTCCTCAAATTCAGTAGCGCTAATCCCTGACTTCAAAATTAATTTGAGTTTTCTCTGAAGCTCTCTGAGTCCTCTCTAGTGATAGTTCACTTAGAGGAGTGCTGTGAAAGGATTAGGCTTGGGCATCAGGAATGGAGAATTGATTCAGGTTAGGTAAGGGGCATTTGTAAATTGGCTTGCTCTTCTGAAGCCGAGGAGTTTATTTCCATGGTGAAAAATACAGCAGATAGATTTGTAAAATCCTACCTTGAAGCAACCATCAAAGAGAAAAAAGACTGGGGCCGCCTTTGGTGCAGAGCCCACTGGGCAAATATGGAGCTCTTTCAGCATTCCAGAAATGAGCTTTGTGCCCATAAGCCATCTTCAAACGGCACGTGGGGGCAAGACTTAGGCTTTCAAAGAGAATGAGCTGGCATGCTCTCAGCCCTGCGTAAATCACACCCAGGCTGGGGGGCTGAGGGCAGGGGTTGCCATGCAAAGGGATCAGCATGGCCTAACCTTCCTTAAATAAGAAGCTGAATGAGGCCTGCTTTGTGAGACTGTGCTCCACCGCACCAACCACATCCCATACCCGATCACGACCTCGCTGCCCTTGCTTAAGTTTGGCTTCTTAGTAGTAAGATGCAGGGTGGGTAATAAATCCTGTCTACTTGGGGAACCACATGAGAGTGGAGGGTATTATCTTTTGGATCTATGAGTTTAAATGGCCAATGGTTACAATCTCAAGGGATTTCTGCCTGCTGGGTGACTCTATGTACCCTAGAAAAGTCTCCAGGGCAGAGTTTGAGGTCCCGATGAGTCTCTGGTAGACACTGTAACACATTCATTTATCCTGGAAGGACCAGATTTGCTCAAATAGCAATTCACTCTCTCATTCTCATGTCATCCCAGGAGAACACTGGGCCAGGGATATCTCCTTCCAACCACTTGGTCCTCATATGATAACAACCATATTGATACTACTAATGAGGAATTACTAATACTTTTTGAATGGTTACTGAACATGGAAACTATTCTAAACACTTTTCAAGCATTAACTGGTTTACTTCCTACAGCAACTCTCTGAGAGAGGCAGTTCTGTTACTTTTCTTTGACAGGTGAGGCATATAGACTTATGAGACAAATACAGGTGTAGAGAAAGTCACTCTATCTTGACCAGGGACTACTGTGGTTATTCTAGGGACATTTTTGGAACTTCATGTAGAATTTTGCAAAAGTGACTGGAAAAATATTTTTAAATGGGGCGGCTCCTGTGGCTCAAAGGAGTGGGGCACTGGCCCCATATGCCGGAGGTGGTGGGTTCAAACTCAGCCCCGGCCAAAACTGGCAAAAAAAAAAAAAAAAAAAAAAAATCTAAATGAACCAAAAAATGGTGAGAGCTTACAGGATAGAGTTTAAATAAAAAGGGAAAATCAATATGATGTTTTTAAAAAAGAACATGTGTCTCTTGAAAAAGTCAACTCCATGCAACTCCAAGTATGCTAAGTTAGCGAGACTTTTCACCCGGAATTATTGGATCTCTAATCTTCTTCTTTATTTTTTGAGACAGCATTTCACTTTGTCGCCCTTGGTAGAGTACCATGGCGTCACAGCTCACAGCAACCTCCAACTCTTGGGCTTAAGCGATTCTCTTGTTTCAGCCTCCCAAGTAGCTGGGACTACAGGCGCCCGCCACAACCCTGGCTATTTTTTGGTTTTAGCTGTCATTGTTGTTTGGCAGGTTTGAACTCACCAGCTCAGGTGTATGTGGCTGGTGCCCTAACCACTGAGCTACCGGCACCGAGCCAGAATTACTGAATCTCTTGACAGGGATTTTCCTTCACGTTAAGGTTCAGGTCAACCTAATCTTGTGTGAAAAGTCAACTCAAGTTTCTCCTTCAAAAAGCATAAACTAGCCACAATCTAACACTGTTCCTCTTGGATTTTCACATTGAAGCAATAGCTGCATCTTTTAAGCCATGAAATCATTTTCTACAAACTCATTTTCTGAATTTGGTTGACCCTGGGCTACTTTAAAATGATGGAGTCAGATGGAACTGATCTCCCTATTCTCCCTCCAATGGGATACAGATCAAGGTGCCAGAATATTAAGAGAAAATCAACCAAAAGTATGCAGAGGTAATTAGCAGATCTTTAAATTCCAATTTCAAACTATAAATGAAGACTGAAGAGTGGACGTTGGAGAGGCATCTACGGTCAGTGCACCATATAGAGTCAGCAAACGCAAAAGTCAAAAGCAAAATCAAAGCATCTATTTCTACCGTCACCTCCAACAAGGGCAGGGATCTTGGTCTGTTTTGTTCACTAATGTATTTCAAAGGCCTAAAACAGAGCCTGGAACACAGCTGGTGTTAAGATAGATATTGTTTAAAATAATAAATGAGGCTTGGAGTCTATGGCTCAAGCAGCTAAGGCGTCAGCCACATACACCTGAGCTGGCGGGTTCAAATCCAGCCTGGGTCTGCCAAACAACAATGACAGCTGCAACCAAAAAAAATAGCCGGGCATTGTGGCAGGCACCTGTAGTCCCAGCTCCTTGGGAGGTGGAGGCAAGAGAATTGCTTGAGCCCAGGAGTTGGAGGTTGCAGTGAGCTGTGATACCATGGCACTCTACCCAGGGTGACAGCTTGAGGCTCTGTCTCAAAATAAAAAAATAATAATAATAATAAAAATAAAATAAAATGATAAATGAATAGATGGATCTTCAATTATATGAGAAAAAAAGATTTCTTTGTTTTGCTCAAGTAAATTTCAGCAGAATTGCTAACATTATTGACCCAAGGTGTTTGCCTCTTCAAGTCATCTCTTCTTTGTTATCTGTTTTCCCTTTTACCCTTTCTTCTGACTCTAGGTTATAGTTTTCATTCTTAAATGTAAGATTTTCCAGTAATGTATGTCTCTAGTCTGTCCACTGTTTGTGCCACATCTTCTCTTGGACATCATTAGTTCATCTAAAATTCCTCAAGTCGACAACTGAATACATCAACTTTCCCCTCACTTCTTGTTTTCTTGGGGCCCTGTAGCTTGAAGAAGGGTTCGGCCGTCCATCCAGGTACACAGCTTAGAGCCCCAGGAGTTATTACTGACAGATCCTTTTTCCTGACTTTCCACATCCAATCCATCACCAGGTCCAGGTGTGCTTGACGTCTGTCTTTCAAATCTGTCTACTTCTTTTCATATTTAATATCGCCTCTTGCCTGGACTAAAGCAAATAGTATTCTTGTCTCCCTGAATCTCCTCTCAATCCCCTCTAACCCTTTTGTTCCCCCACATTATATTTAGTTGACTTTTCAAGAGGCAAATGTTGTCTTTCCTGTTTGTCTCCTACCCACAAGTGAGACTCCTCAACCCGACTGAGGTCATGTACGAGCTTTGCTTCCCTTTCTGCACCTCTAAGTGATAGTCTAACTTCTCAGTTGTCTGCTCTTTCAAACGCCTTCAAGGTAGAGGACAGGTTGGATAACTGGAGAAGCTAAAGGGAAGACGGGAGGCAGGAGTCAAGGTGGCTTTTGTGTTGGGTTGTACCTGATTAGGAATAAAATGCTGTGAAATCTTTTGCCTGGCTCAGTGCCCTTAGGTCAGTGAGTAGGGCGCCAGCCACATGCACCGAGACTGGCGGGTTCAAGCCCGGCCCGGGCCTGCTAAAGAGCAATGACAACTGCAACAAAAAGATAGCCGGGCTCTGTGGTGGGCACCTGTAGTCCCAGCTACTCGGGAGGCTGAGGCAAGATAATCGCTTAAGCCCAAGAGTTGGAGGTTGCTGTGAGCTGTGATGCCATGGCACTCTACCAAGAGTGGTAAAATGAGACTCTGTCTCAAAAGAAAGAAAGAGAGAGAGAGAGAAAGAGAAAGAGAGAAAGAGAAAGAAATCCTTTGCCTGGTCTCTATCTCTTGGTGCACTGACATTTTTATTTCATCACCATTATGAGAAATCCAAGAGAGGAAAGAAAAGTATCCCCAAGTGTTTGGAGACCCCGTGACAGCTCCCAATGCTCTTCACGTAAATACAAATTCTTAGCAGCCATTAAGAACCTGCCATATCAGGTCCTACCCGCCTGAGCCACACCTCGGGCCCTGTCCTCACCCTCAGTCTCAGGTCTACTGCTCTTTCTCTCTCTTCCCCTTGCCAAAGTCCTGCCACCCCAGGGCTTCTGTTCCTGCTCCTCCTTCGCCTGGAATTCAGTGCCCTCTCTCTTCGCCTGGTTAATTTCTCCCATCCTTCAGCTCTCATCCTCATCAGCACTTCCGGGGGGAAAACGTCCCAGGCCCAATCAAATCCCTTCCTCCTACGCTCCTGAGCAACAGCTCCTCTTCTTCACTGCACTTATGCCAGTTGCCAAGATTACTTGTGTGATTGTTTAACTTCTTTCTCCTCACCTGTTCAGTAAGCTCACAATTTATATATTAGAATGCTGAGGCCTGCAAATATATACTGTGATATTAATATGGATTTGTGGCTGGAAGCCATGGTTTCAAGAAGACAAGTGCTATCTTCTTACCCTAGTAAAGTGTGGTTTTAATCTCTTACGAGATCACCAGAAAGCAAGCGTGGGAAAATTTTATAGCTGTGAACCTAATTTTACATCCTAATAAAAATATGATCCTGCTTATATGGAACATTCAATAAGAATCTATTTCCAGACTTAGTGGTGTAAAGAAGTTTGTCAAGTTACAGGTTACCCAGCTGGGAAAGCACAGCTCAAGAACAAGTCCTCCCTGCTAAGCTTTGAAGCAAGGTAGGAATTTGAAAGTGGCATAGGATTTTCATCATCTCGAGATATTGGATATACAGTTCTTATTCAGAAATCTCAGAGTAAGATCTTACTGAAAGATTGTTTTCATCCTCATAAAGATGTGGCTGAACTATCCTATCTGATGATAGTAAGAGGTAACACTTACTGGTCACCAATTTTGAGTTAGGCAATGTTTGAAGTGCTCATTTATTCCCCCCTTGTGATTCTAAACACTGTTGATACTGTAATTTCCCCCAATTTCTAGGTGAGGAAACTGAAGCGCACAGAGATTATGTAATTTTCCCAAGATTAAAACACTTAGTTCTTCTGGCTCCAGAGCCCACATCTGTGCTGCCCCCTACAGCCCTTCCTGGCGCGTGTGTCTGCTGAGTCTGTGAAAGGTGGCCGGTGAGGATGAGATGTGCTCTAACTATAAAATGCACAGTAGATATCAAAGATGTAGTATAAAATTCTATATAAAATGTCTCAATAATTTTTCTATTGATTGCTTGTCGAAAGGATAACATTTTAGATACACAGAGTTAAATAAAATATCATGAAAATGAACTTCATCTATTCCTTTTCTTTTTTAACGTGGCTACTCGAAATCTGTGATTATCCTCCTGGCTTTCCTTCTGTTTCTATCGGACAGTGCTGATCCACCGTCTTAAACTACATTAGACCGTCTCTTTGTCTGGCAGCAAAAGTCCTTCGTTGCTAATGGCTGCATTTTGCATAGGGCTATTAGCCAAGTGAAAGAATTGTCAGCATGGAGGATGCCCTGAAGAATGTGGAGGGGGAGGAAGAGAGGCAGAAATGTCACCCAAAATTCTCAGGACTGAGACCCTCAGGCAGGGAGACAAGTTCCAATAAGAATCTGTTTCCTTGGCTCAGTGCCCGTAGTACAGTGGTTACAGTGTCAGCCACATACACCAAGGGCGGTGGGTTCAAACCCAGCCTGGGCCAGCTAAACACCAATGACAACTGCAACAACAACAAAAATAGCTGGGTGTTGTGGTGGGCGCCTGTAGTCCCAGCTACTTGGGAGGCTGAGGCAAGAGAATCTCTTAAGCCCAAGAGCTGTAGGTTGCTGTGAGCTGTGATGCCACGGCACTCTACCGATGGCGACATAATAAGACTCTGTCTCAAAAAAAAAAGAAAAAAAGAATCTTTTTCCTTTAGCACATGTAGCTCTGCGGTGCTGTTCATGGTGGAGAATGGCCCCTCATTTCTAGGCTCTATCCTGGCTCAAGTCTTTGATGGACAGACACTAGCAACCAGTTGGCATCTTCCTTTTCCTTTCTAGATAGCAGAAAGGAAACCATCCCTCTGATGATTTACCTTTGTGCCTATTAACATAACACTTTTTTTACACCCAGCAATTATATTTATTCATGTATTTATTATCTCCTCTCTCCAGCTTTATTGAGGTGTAATTGACACAGACTGTGTATACGTTAGGTGTACAATATGATACCTTGATACACGTATACATCGTGAAATGATTGCCACAATCGAGCTAATTAACACATCCATCACCTCCTATTGTTTTTGCGTGTGGTGAGAACACTTGAGATCCACTCTTTTAGGAAAGTTCAAGAACCTGATCCATGGTTGTTGTCTGTGGCTACCAGGCTGTCCAGTAGATCTCCAGAACTTTCTCATTTTATAATTGAAAGTTTGTATCTTTTGACCAGACTCCTCATTTCTCTCACACATCCCAGAAAGGGCGGCAACCACCTTTCTACTCTCTGTTTTTCTGAGTCCAACCTCTTTCGATTGCACATGTAAGTGAGATCACCCAATATTTGTCTCTCTGCCTGGTTTATTTCACTTAACATAATCACACTCGCCAGTTTCATCCATATTGTCTCAAATGGTGAGATTTCCTTTCGATTGTGTGTGTACGTGTGCATACATACATAACATTTTCCTTATCCATTTATCTACCAATGGACACTTTGGTTGTCTCCATATTTTAATGAATAATTTTGTGAGTAACAATGCAATGAACATAGGAGACTAGATAACAATTTCAAACACTGATCTCAATTCATTTGGATATATCCCCAGGTATGGGCTTGTGGAACCATATGGTAGTCTTATTTTTAGTTTCTTGAGAAACTTCCATGCTGTTTTTCTTAATGGCTGCACCACATTACAATCCCTCCAGCAGTGTACAAGCACACTGTCATCAACTGTTAGCAATTGACTGTTTGGTGATAGTCATCTTAACAGGTGTGAGGAGACACCTCATTGCGGTTTTGATTTTCATTTCTCTGATAACCAGTGCTGTTGGACACTCTTTCATATACCTGTTGGTTTATTCAAAAGTCAGACAAGATCCTTGCCCTTGCTATTTTGAGGAATACAGTCTTCTTTTCACAGACTGTAGGGACAAGGATATGGGGCCATGGGGACAGAGGAGCAGGGAAACAAAAAGAGAGAGACTCAGTGTGAAAAGGGGGGCTGTGATGGTCATGGGCCAGGGCACAGGAGAGGACCCCTTGTCACTGCTCACCACCACCAGCAGCAGCATCCCCCATCACAGCATGAGCCTTGCTCCACCCTGCTCTCCACGCCTCCTTACTCACTCCTCTGACTTCTGGAAGCCTCTTTCAGGATTTCAGTTTGAATTTTCTCCATCAGTACCTCCAAAGGGGCAGAAAAAATTATCCGGGTTAGTCTTGCAGGAATAGACGAGGATAACTATAATCAATATGGGTCCAGAGAACTTTCCTTTTAAGACCAAAAGAAATGTTTCTTGGTGGCCCCTGTAGCTCAAGCGACTAAGGCACCATCCATATACACCAGAGCTGGCAGGTTCAAATCCGGCCCGTGCCTGCCAAACAATGACAACTACAACCAAAAAATAGCCGGGCATTGTGGCAGGCGCCTGTAGTCCCAGCTACTCGAGAGGCTGAGGCAAGAGAATGGCTTAAGCCCAAGAGTTTGAGGTTGCTGTGAGCTGTGACCCCATGTCACTCTACCCAGGGCTATAGCTTGAGATTTGGTCTCAAAAAACAAACAAAAAAAGAAATGTTTCAGGGTCACAAGATGAAATGGTGATGCCTGACTTCTCAGTAAAATCTGAGATGTGGACATTGGGTTCTGGCCTTGGATCCTCTGCCTCCCTGGACAGGGTGCTCCAGGGTGTGCAGTGTGGGGCCTCCACCAGGCATTCACCCATCCCCTAAGAACATCACAACATGGACTAAAGCTCCTGAAGGTGTAACCTAAATGTCTAGTTTTCCTTTTACCCCAGCAAAGCCTGTATGTTGGTTCAGTGAGCAACAAATATAAGGACAGATGTACTTTTTTTAAAAAAATTGGAAAATGCTCCCAATATATAGAAAAGGGGAAAAAATAATAAATGGCATAATAAACAGAAAAATAACCTCATTAGCCTAATATACTTTAAAAATTTCCAAATATATTTTACTGAGTCTTTAAATATCATCCACTAGAATGTAAACACCATGAAGACAAAGGTTTTTGACTGTTTTGTTCATTGTTGTACTCCCATCACCTAGGAAAGTGCCTGGAATGAATGAATGAACGAATGAATGAATGCCCAACCACACTCATATAATTAGAAAGAAATGTCTCGAAATGTCAATGAGGGTTACCTCTAGGTGGAGTGATTGCAGGCAGCACCTGTGGCTCAGTCGGTAAGGCACTGGCCCCATATACCGAGGGTGGCGGGTTCAAACCCGGCCCCGGCTGAACTACAACAAAAAAATAGCCGGGTGTTGTGGCGGGTGCCTGTAGTCCCAGCTACTCGGGAGGCTGAGGCAGGAGAATCGCTTAAGCCCAGGAGCTGGAGGTTGCCGTGAGCTGTGTGATGCTACAGCACTCTACCAAGGGCCATAAAGTGAAACTCTGTCTGTACAAAAAAAAAAAAAAAAAAATTGTCTAGGTGGAGTGATTGTGAATGAATTGTATTTTATTCTTTATAACATTCTGCATTTCCCAAATTATTTATAATTGGGGCAAAATAATTATTACTTTATTTTACTTTATTTTTTTTTAGAAATTGGGTCTCACTATATTGCTCAGGCTGTATTCAAATTCCTGGGCTCAAGTGATCCTCCTGCCTCAATCTAAAGTAGCTGGGATTATAGGCATGTGCTTTGCAGCTAAATATTACTTTTTGTGTTTTTGGTAACAAAACAAAAAGCCCAGGCTATAGTGGATGGCATCATCATAGTTCACCACAGCCTCAAACTTCTGGGTTCAAATGACCTTCCTTCTTCAGTCTCCCTAGAAACTGGGACTACAGGCATGTGCTACCATGCCTGGCTACTTTTACTTTTTTGTGTAGAGATGGAGATTCACTGTTTGGCTCAAGTTGTTCCTGAACTTCTGGCCTCAAGCAATCTTCCCTCCTCAGCTTCCCTGGGATTACAGGTGTGAGCCATAGCACCTAGCCTAAATATTACTTTTAAAAGACATTTGGTGGTCAGCACCTGTAGCTCAAAGGAGTAGGGCACCAGCCCCGTATGCCGGAGGTGGCAGGTTCAAACCCAGCCCTGGCCAAAGACTGCAAAAAAAAAAAAAAAAAAGAAAGAAAGAAAAAAGACATTTGGTGTCTCAGCGCACGTAGCACAGTGGTTACAGTGGCAACTACATGCACCAAGGTTGGAGGGTGTGAGCCCGGCCAGGGCCAGCTAAACAACAATGACAACTGCAACAACAACAACAACAAAAACAGCTCAGTTTTGTGGCAGGCGCATGTAGTCCCAGCTACATGGGAGGCTGAGGCTAAGAGAATCTCTTAAGCCCAAGAGTTTGAGGTTCCTGTGAGCTGTGACATCACGGCACTCTACCGAGGGCGACATAGTGAGACTCTGTCTCAAAAAAAAAAAAGAAAAAAAAGACACTTGGATAATAACCTCTTAAACAATATTGAGTGTTTAATTAAAATGATATACATATTTTTGGGCGGCACCTGTGGCTCAGTGAGTAGGGTGCCAGCCCCATATACAGAGGGTGGCAGGTTCGAACCCAGCCCCGGCCAAACTGCAACAAAAAAAATAGCTGGACATTGTTGTAGGTGCCTGTAGTCCCAGCTAATCTTGAGGCTGAGGCAAGAAAAATGGGCTAAGCCCAAGAGCTGGAGGTTGCTGTGAGCTGTGACGCCATAGCACTCTACTGAGGGCGACAAAGTGAGACTCTGTCTCTTAAAAAAAAAAGATATACATATTTTCTCCTTTTTACCATATGTCCCAGAACAGTGGTCCCCAACTTGTTTTGGCACCAGGGATCAATTTCATGGAAGACAGTTTTTCCATGGACCTTGGTGGTGGGCAGATGATTTCAGGATGATTCAAGGGCATTATATTTATTGTACACTTTATATCAATTATTATTATACTGTAATATATAATGAAATAATTATACTGCTCACCCTAATGCGGAGTCAGTGGGAGCCCTGAGCTTGTTTTCCTGCAACTAGATGGTCCATCTGGGTGTGATGGGAGACAGGGCCAGATGGTCACTCACTTGCCTACCGCTTACCTCCTGCTCTGTGGCCCGGCTCCTAACAGGCCACATATTGGTGCTGGTCCATGACAGGGGATTGGGTACTGCAGTCCTAGAGCATCTATACAATATGGGATAAATTAGAAAACCATAAGTTTGGAGGCTGCTTTTTTTTGTTTGTTTTCATTTTATTTTTTAACTTTTTGCAGAGATGGGGTTTTGCCATGTTGCCCAGGCTGGTCTCAAACTCCTGGCTTCAAATTATCCTCCCACCTCGGCTTCCCAAAGTGCTAGGATCACAGGCATGCATTTTAACTGAGGACCTACTGTGTATTAAGCATCATGGACATAAAAGCTAAAGATGACAAATCCCTTGTCCTTAAAGCAGATCAGAGGAAAGAAAATCCGGAGATGGGAAATAAAGCTTTAAAGAAATACTTGCAAGTGTACTGCGTTTATTACAGTACTTTAATTAGGACATTAACGTGCAGTACTATTATTCCCATTTTTCAAATGAGGCTGTGTGGCTGAGAAATTGAGCTACTTGCTTAAACTCACACTGTTAGAGAGTGTGAGAACCACCGGGATTATTAGCTTTCCAAAGGGCTGCCACAAACAGACTCTGTCCTCATTTCCAGGAGTGACTCTAAGTAGACATCTGTGCTCTCCAACCTGGTAGCCACTGGGCCCATGTGACTATTTAATTAACTAAAATTAATTAGTATCGCATAGTAAATATTCAGATTTTTCAATATTGACACCTACATTTCAAATGCTCAATGACCATTGTAGCTAGGAGCTACCAAATTAAACAGCACGAATAGAACATTTCCATAATTCCAGAAAGTTCTATTAAGTAGTACTACTTTGAATACATTTTAATCGGTATGTATTAACAAAATACAATCAATGCTCATTAACGCGAGGCCTCTTGTAAACCTCATACAACCTCTATGAGGAAGGTTCTATTATTATCTCTGTTTTCAAAGGAGGGAACTGAGGCCAGAAGGATGAAGCAACTTGCTCAAGATCGTATATCTGGTGAGGAGGTGTGATGAGGATTTGAATTCAGTCACGCACCACAGCGAGTGTGCCTCGCCACTGTCAGTTGCTCTCAAGCTGTTGGAATTACCAACAGCAGCATCCCCTGGTAACTTGTTGGAAATGCAAGTTCTCAGGCCCCCTAGACCTACTGAAGAAACAGGTGGGATTGGCCTCTGTTTTAATCAGCCCTCCAGCTGACTCGGGTGCAAGTACGGGTTTGAGAATCTCTGCACACTCTCTGCTGCACCTCTCACACACCAAGCACAATGCCAGGCTTGGCTATTGGTGTCTTCTAAAAAGGAGATAATGTGCCTCCCAAATCTTTTTAGGGGAATAAAAACAATAATTGACTGGGTGCCGTGGTGCCCAGTACTTTGGGAGATTGAGAAGGGAGGGTCACCTGAAGCCAGGAGTTTGAGACTAGCCTGGGAAACAGTGAAACCCCTCATCTCTCCAAAAATTTTTAAAAGAAAAATTATGCAGGCATGATGGCACATGCTTTTAGGCCCAGCTACTTGGGAGGCTGAGGGAGGAGGGCTGTTTCAGCAGCCCAGGGGTTCAAGGTTACAGTGAGCTATGATTATGCCACTGCACTCCAGCCTGGACAACACAGTTGAAACCTGTCTCTAAAAACAATAACAAATTAAGTTAAAAGACTTAAAACATTAATATGTATATTTACATATTGTAGACAGAGTCTTACTTTGTCACCCTGGGCAGAGTGCCATTGTGTCACAGCTCACAGCAACCTTAAATTCCTGGACTCAAAAGATTCTCTTGCCTCGGCCTCCCCAGTAGCTGGGACTACAGGCCGCTGCCACGATGCTCAGCTAATTTTACTATTTTTGGTAGAGGTGGGGTCTTGAACTCTTGAGCTCAGGCAATCCACTTGCCTTGGCCTCCCAGAGTACTAGGATTATAGGTGTGAACCACGGTAACTGGCCTTGAAAATATTTTTAAAGAGTAATTATTAATTAGCATGTACTGAGCACTTACTCTGTAGCAGACTTGGGGTTCATTTTTCTCTCCCGTGGACTTGCAGCCATTATCTGTGTTGCTCACATCACACAGCTTATGGTGGTAGAGGAGGGATGTGAACCCAGGCACCTGACTCCTCTTCCCCACCAGGTCTTAGTAGACAGTGAAGAAGCAACTCATCCTAAATTTGACCCTAAATACAAATGAGTTCTTCAGTTCTCTGCTGCTTGAAGTATGTTCACTTCACTTCTAGAGGAAACTGACTCTTCCTTCTTCTTGTCCAGGCTGCATTCTATCAATTTTTTAAAAAAATTAGCCCAACGTAAAAATAACTTTCACATTGAAAGATTATCTATCCAGGATGGGTGCAATGGCTCATATCTATAATCCTACCACTCTGGGAGGCTGAGGCAGGTAGATTGCTTGAGCTCAGGAGTTTGAGACTAGCTGAGCAAGAATGAGACCCCATTTCTACTAAAAATAGAAAAATTAGCCGGGTCTTGTGGCGGGCGCCTGTAGTCCCAGCTACTTGGGAGGCTGATGCCGGTGGATAGCTTGAGCCTAAAAGTTTGAGGTTGCTATGAGCTAGGCTGACTCCCTCACACTCTAGACTAGGCAACAGACTGAGATCCATCTCAAAAAAAAAAAAAAAAAATCTCAGTGCCCGTAGCACAGTGGTTATGGCATCAGCCACATACACCAAGGCTGGTGGGTTCGAACCCAGCCTGGGCCAGCTAAACAACAATGACAACTGCAACAAAAAATACCCGGGCATTGTGGCAGGTATTTAGTAGTCCCAGGTTCTTGGGAGGCTGAGGCAAGAGAATTGCTTTAGCCCAAGAGTTAGAGGTTGCTGTGAGCTGTGACTCCACGGCACTCTACCCAGGGCAACATGATGAGATTCTGTCTCAAAAAAAAAAAAAAAAGGGGGCTCCTGTAGCTCAAGTGGCTAAGGCACCAAGCCACATACACCAGAGCTGGTGGGTTCGAATCTGACCTAGGTCTGCCAAGCAATGACAACTGCAACCAAAAATTAGCTGGGTGTTGTGGCAGGCACCTGTAGTCCCAGCTACTTGGGAGGCTGAGGCAAGAGAATCGCTTAAGCCCAGGAGTTGGAGGTTGTTGTGAGCTGTGACGCCATGGCACTCTACCAGGGGTGATAACTTGAGGTTCTGTCTCCAAAAAAAAAAGATTATCCAGTTTCAGATGAGGTTGGGTGTGTTCTGGGTAGTATAACTACATACTCCCTGGAGGTTTTCAAACAGCAGAAACCCATTCATTCATTCCTCCATGTCACAGATCTGTATTGCACACCTAATATGTGGCAGGCATAGTTCTAGACAATGAAAGAGAAGCAGTGAATAAGCAATGAGGCTCCTCCCCTCATTGGGTCTTATAAGAAACTATTTTCTTGGTGTGGCGCCCATAGTTCAGTGGTTAGGGCATTGGCTACATGCACTGGGGCTGGGGCCTGCTGACAATGACAACTACAGCAAAACAATAGCCGGGTGTTGTGGTGGGAACCTGTAGTCCCAGCTACTTGGGAGGCTGAGGCAAGAGGATCACTTGAACCCAAGAGTTTGTGATTGCTGTGAGCTGTAACACCACAGCCCTCTACCCAGGATGACCTAGTGAGACTCTGTCTCATAAAAACAAACAAACTGTATTCTTATGTTGTATATAGGAGACACAAACAATACATGAGGAAACAAAAAATAAAAATAATAAATGCAAACTGTAAAAAGCAGTAAATGGAATGCTGTGTTAGGAAATAGATGGTGGTCATTAGAGACAACCTCTCTGAACAGGTGACCTTGAAGGCCTATATACAAAGGATAGGAAGATGCTCATTATCTATAGCACCTGGGACACGACATTTCAGGTAGAGGAAACAGCATATGCAAAGGCCCTGTGGTAGGAAACAGCTTGACTGTCTAGGAGCTGATGGGCTGTGGGACACAGGTGGAGAGTAATATGGGTGGGCTAAGTGGATGCTGGAGATACTTGCATAGAAAAAAGCCAGGTCACATGGGGTCATGTGGACAAGGTAAGAAGTTTGCACTTTATTCTAAATGGGATTTTATCTTTTAACAAAGGAACGGCATGATCTGGCCATGACCTTTTACAGCTTTGAAAGACTGCTCTGGCTAGAAATGGTTTAAGAGTTGGCAGAGTGGCAGCAAGGAGCCCAGACAAGAGGCTGAGGCTGTGGCCCCCCTGGGTGATGGCAATGAAGATGGAGGTGACAGGTATTCTGGAGGTAGATGATTGTGTGCTCAGTACCTGATTAATAGGCAGTGAACACGTATATGTTCAATGAATGAGGGAATGAATGGATATTTCTAGACCAAAGCCCTGGACAATATCTTATTCAACATGTCTCCTTAGTACTTAACACAGTGCCTACTTAATAAATATTTGTTGAACAAATAAATCTGGCAACTACAAAATGAATTCTGCTAAGAAGAGCATTAGATTTTCTTCTGAGAAAAAAAATTGGGCAGCTCTAATTCATGAAGAAACTTATTATTTATGCCAATTCATCACTCAGTCCCCAAACTATATTTCACAGTTGGGAAACAGATTCACAGATACATATATTCAACACACTTATTTCACGTGCGGTTACTGAGTGCCTTATGACCTCATGTGCAGTCTCCCCTGGGTAATAAGTGGTTGAGCTATTTTCAAACCCAGAACTGTCTGACTTTGAAGCTTGTGCACCTTTAGTGGGTTATACTATCTCTAGTAAAAATTAGAGAATTGAAAAATATATAACCTCCCTAAATCTGCTCTGTAATTTATAGGTAACAGCAAGTGCAACATGGGGGCTGGTTAGTCTGGGTTTAAAGCACAGGATCAGCCCCGACCCCTGACCTTCTATCCCTAACTCAAAACACTTCTGTGCCTGACACCAGGATCTCTCGCCATGGGTGGAGACAGGGAGCTGGCCGTCTACAGGCATCTGCATTCCCACTTGCTGTCCCAAAGGTCCAACTGCTTGCAGCTCTCTGACATTGTGCCTTGATTGCTAAATCTGGTCTGGCACAGAGGCAGAGGGACTCCGAGGCCTAGGAGTGAGAGAATTCTTGCTGGCCGCTCAGGAGGGCCAGAAAACACAAGTGAGATGCTGGCATGCTAAAGAAGAGGCAGTGCTATTTTGAGACTCTGGTCAAGTAATGTTTCCCAGTGGAAAAACAGTGGCCCTCTGCAGCAGGATGTGACCTGACATGAGTTATGGCTCAGGTGTCAGTGCTCTGAGTTTCTATTTTTATTGCTAAACTTGTGGTTTGAACTCAAGAAGGTCTCTGAGAAAGAGATAAAAGGTGGTGTGAAATCTGGAAAATTTACTGGGAAATGTCATAGGTCAAGATTGGAGGGTCAATCTATTGAGTCCATTATGAGCCATCTACAAAAAGGACCACCTTGCAGCTATGGACACGATGATGTGAAGCTTCATTGGTCGACAAGGAAATATGTTTATGTGACATTTTTTTCTGTGCAAGGAGTTGGCTGCAAAACAGAATATACACTATGGCATCATTTTGTAAAATATGTACATGTTTGTATGTGTATAGAAAAAGGGTGGAAGGAAATTTGAAGTACATAAATAGTGGTTATTGTGCCTTTGTATTTATATTTTATGAACTTTGTAAGAAGTACAGGTTATACGTATATGAAGTACAGATTATATGTATAGAAACAAAAGAGGAAACAATTTCCATTTTGAAGAAAAAAGATGGTGATCAAAGGGTGAGGGTTGGGTAATCAAGTGCCCAAATCCTAGGCTCAAACTTTGTTTCTGCTATTCTTTTCTTTCTTTTTTTTTTTTTTCTCAACATTTCCTTTATCTTTAGGTAAAGAAAAAAGTCATTTAAGGCCAGATGATGTGAGTAAGAAGGGTATTCCAATACAGTTGTTTGTATACTGGCTAAAAACTCCCTCACAGAGAGTGCTGTGTAAACTGGTGCATTGTTGTGATGCAAGAGCCAAGAGTTGCTGGTGAAAAATTCAGGTAGTTTCAACCAATTTTTTCACACAGTCTTTTCAGTGCTTCCAAATTGTAAACTTGGTTTAACTGTTTGTCCTGTTGGTATAGATTCATAGGGAACAATCCTTATGAATTGCTTTTTACTCTTTATTTGGATTATCAGATCTATTTTGGTCATGGAGATTTGGGTGACTTCCACTGTGCACTTTGACATTTTGTTTCAGGTCATTTTGGTACACCCATTTTTTTATCACCAGTGATAACACAGCCCTGAACATCATCTTGCCTTTCCTAAAGGTCTTGGAAAAATTTGACTCACCTTTGCTTTTGCTTATTGGTGAGTTCTTTCAGGACCCTTTTGGCACACATCTTTCTTATGCCAAGATTTTCAGTTAAGATTTTCCTAACTACTACTCTACTGATTTACTTGGTCTGCTATGCTTCTCACAGCTGATGACTTTGATGCACAATTTGATGAATTTTTGCAATGTTTTCGACAGTTCTGCTCATTACTGGCCACCCTGACCTCTTCATCAGTGATGCTTTTTCTCCTTTCAGAAAAACATTTTCTCCATTGGTTCACTGCTGTTTTCTTCATGGCATAATCCCCATAAACTTGGACTAAGATGTACTTTATTTTTCACTTCCACTCCTGTCAAGTTTGTTTATTTATTTATATTTACTTTTTTTTTTTTTTTTTGAGACAGAGACTCATCAAGTAAGTGGCAGAGCAGGAATGTGGGAGCAAGTGAAGTCCCGAGGCCGTACTTGAAGATCCCCAGGCATGTATTCTTCCTCTGAAACCCATCTCTGTAACTTATCACTTGATAGGAAAAATTTAGATCATCAGTTGATTGTCCCCATCTGTAGTTATTTAGATGAGGACATGCATCATGCCCATGAGAAGGTTATATGCTCATATGAAAGATGGGGCCGAATGCAAATTAGATCACAAATCTACAGCTGAAATGCACCTCGGAGACCATCTAGTCGAGCATTTTCATTTACAGAAGACCTAAGAATATTCAGTATTTCAGGATAGCCTTGAAAGAGAGTGAAGTGAAAAAAAAAAAAGGCTCACGCCCGTAATCCTAGCACTCTGGGAAGCTGAGGTGGGTGGATGGCCTGGGCTCACAGGTTCAAGACCCCAAGCTCTAAAAATAGAAGGGCATTGTGGCTGGTGCCTGTAGTCCCAGCTACTCGGGAGGCTGCGGCGAGAGAATCACTTAAGCCCAAGAAGTTGAGGTTGATGTGAGCTGAGACGCCATGGCACTTTACTGAAGGTGACATAGTGAGACACCATCTCAAAAAAAAGAAAAGAAAAAAAGTGTCTCAAAAATTTAAATCCCTCTACACTCAATGAATCCCCAACCAAAAAAAAAAAAAAAAAAAGATGGGCAAATTAATAAAATTTTAAAAAATAAAAATTAAGTCCCTTGTCCAAGACAGAAGAGTCAAAGAACTCAAGATTTTTCTACTCTACCTTTGGTGTAATTTCACAGAGGAAACTTAATACTCTTCAGTACTCACAATTTAGAAAGTACAACGTGGTATTTTGTTATGTCAGTAATATTTTCTATGCTTGAAGCCTCATTATAATGTCCTTTCATCTATTTAATTCACTTGTGATTTCCTTTCTCCTACAAATTATTCCCCAGGCAGTCACATTCTCCTCCTCAAAACCCACATGCCAATCCAAGAATAAGTTTAAAAGTTCTCTCTTTTATTCCAAGAAAAATAAGTCTCTTTGTTCTCCACCAAAGTCAAATGAGTTAAATAAGTTACTCAGGATGGAGGTAATAAGATAGCAAAATATTTTTATGAGTTGGAATGACATTGTCGTCCGGCCACTCAAGGGACATGACAGGACATTCTTGCTCTGCAAAAAATGCTTTTACATCATCCTGCTATCATGTAGTTCCTACCTATAAATGTTTCTAAAAATATCCATAGTAAATGTTGGGTTGTTTTTGCCTCTGAGAAATTTGCATAGGAAAATCTAGAAGAAATATTAATTTCTCATGGCCAAATGTATAGAACTAATGGTTTTCCTTGTATTTTAAATGTCTTACATATTATTTTAAGAATAGCAAAATAATAATTTCTTCTCACAATATTGGGATCAGCCTTCAGAGGTAGCTTCCTTCTCTACAGCTGTAGGAGCTATTCAAGATTCTCTTTGACAAGCAAACCCACCCAGGATCTGGAGTGGTGGATCAAGCCACAAAAATCTGATGAGTTCATACAGATAGCGCAAGTGAATAAACTACTTTTCTGGTAATCAACATTTTACGATATGGGTAAACCAATAAAATTTTGTGTAACAAGCATGTTTTACATAAACAATTAAAAGTCTAGCAAAAGTCACGCAGTGAAAGATCACATGTACAAGTTTTGGGATCAGACTAATATCTCTTGGAATGCTTTGCTTCATAAACGCAAGGAGATCAAATGGTATGATCTGGGATTCAAGTAACAAAATAATTCTCACTCACAGTGGTTTAAATGACAAGAAAATGTACTGTCTTATAGATCGAGAAGTTCAAAGGAAGAACGGACTATAACCATGAGACATTCTTGCTTTGGCTTTATTTTTGGTTGAGTCTTTGGCCTCTTCTTGCTGAGATGACTGCCGCTGGCTCTATGTTGACACAGCAGCGTTCAGAGGCAGAAAGGGCCATTTCTCCCAATGCTTCCTTTGCAGCCAGGAGAAAACTTTCTGGAACTCCCCTGAACACCTCTCCTCATGTCTTAGCGCCCAGAACTAGGTTCCATTCTCAACCCAAATCAATCACTGGCAAGCAGAAAGGGACAGCTTGGTTCAGACCAAGTAGGATTTCTCTTTGTAGGAGGGAAAGAGTCCCTGTAGGGAAGGACTGACCCCTGAATATTAGTGATTTTTGTTTGGAAGGAGAAAGACTAATGAATGTTGGGTAGGAAACCAAAAATTTTTGCTGTAGTTCACCCCTTCGCCCAATATCTCTTTTAAAAAATGTGCATAACTTGGTGGAAATTCCTCATATACTCCCTAAGGGGTGGCATCCCTGAGTCTCGTCGAGTCACTACATCCAGGCCCAGGATTGCTGGGCCCAAGTTCAGTTGTCTCTGGTCCATGACTACATTTGCTCTTGTAGCGATGCAGCAGTCCAGCAATGGACCACAATATAAAGTCTGCTCTGGAAAAGGCAAGAGCAGAAAACAACTCCCAGCCACTCTGTCGCACACGTCTTACCCAACTGCACAGGCACGGTGAGATCCCGCCTTGGAAAGGAGTAAGTTCCGTGGCCAGCCCATCACTGAATATTCTTTATCCTGTAATCTAATACCCAATACCCATGGGCCCTGGATAGGACTTTTGGGATAATTTCCTGTTTATTTTTTTCGATGGTAATGCCTGAAATGGGCATTAGGAAGGTATTTTTTTCTTAGTACTGCAGAGCCATATGTGAATAGTTCCGAGTTATGGGATCGCCAATTCTACATCTTAGCACTTGCTACTGACAATAAATACCCTACTTTTGGGTCCCAAACTTTGAGGCAGTAAACTGTCGTGGTTATAACTAAGTGAAACCAGCTTTGGCTCATGTTAGGTGCTAAACAAACATATTGAAAGGTACTCGATTGCTTATAGAATTCTGGGGAGACTGAAGAACATGCATTTAGATAAAGCCCCAAACCACATCAAAGATCTGTCCAAGTGAAGTCATCACTGTCACTATTACCAGTCCCTAGATGCCTCCATGTCACCTCATGTGTCACTAAATAGAGCTAGAACATCATCTCTGCGGCCCCCAGAAACTATCTTGCTGCAGCTGCTGTGGCCTTCGGAGCCGGTTCTGCACCGTCCCTGCTTATCTGCATCCCCTGTTCCCCATTCAGAGTCTGCGGAGGGGGTTCTGATTGGCTGAGACTCAGTTTTGTGCCCATGTTTGGCTACAAAGGAAATTAGAACATGGATTTTCTGGAACTTCCAACTCTCATACTGGGAGCCTATTTCGTCTTCCTAACAAGACTCAGAAAGTCAAGAATTCCCCAAACCTAAGAAGGGGTTCAGATGCTGGGCAGCCAAAAAAATGACAAAATTTCATTAGAATTGTTAACCATGATAGCAAGGACCAGAGCATGTATAGTTTAATTTTAAAGACCTTTGCTCCACCTGGCTAATCTCCAAGTGCTCTTTGTCCTTAGTACTTCTGTGGTCATAGAACTTTAAATAGTTCCCAAACAACTTTCCTTATCTTTCTGAGAAGAGTATTTCAGCCTGGTATTTCAATTCTCCACATATCACATAGAACTAAGAACTTACATTTCTATAGCTAAGAAACTAACTAAGCTAATCTAAGAAATCAAAGTCTGTCATTTCTAACTTTCACAATTATGGAGGCTTGGTTTATCATATCTGTTTTCCTTCTGGGAAATTATAGAAGTTTTAATTTCAATCAATCATCAATTGTGAAATTAATTTGAAGAGCTCAAAATAATGTAAATAGCCAGTTGCAATTGTCAAAGGTACTGGATACTGCCTCTTTGCGCAAGAGCATTTTCTGGTTGCCAGAGCTTGCTTTAAGGACATGCGGAGTACCCTGGAAGTGCTCAGCTTGTCACATTCTCTTAGGAGTCTTTCTCAATCAAGGACAACTAGGGGTTGGTGGGCATGCACCTCTGCTTCTTCATGTCTAGTTGGGATAATTCTTTTTTTTTTTTTTAGAAGTAATATCTGGCTTGGCACCCATAGCTCAATGGCTAGGGCACCGGCCACATACACCGGGTCTGGTGGTTCGAATCTGTCCCAGACTACTAAACAATAATGACACCACAACAACAAAAATAGCCAGGCATTGTGGCAGGGCCTATAGTCCCAGCTACTTGGGAGGCTTATGCAAGAGAATCACTTAAGCCCAAGAGTTTGAGGTTGCTGTGAACTGTGACGCCACCACACTACCGAGGGCGACATAGTGAAACTCTGTCTTAAAAAAAAAAAAAAAAAAAAAAAGAAGCAATACCAAAGACTATCCTTTAGTACAGTATTAATTCATGGTAACTGAATGAAAACACTACTCTCAAGGGGAATTAACAATTTCCAGCTTAAAAAACTAGCGTAGTTGGGATAATTCTGAGACGTGTTCTTCTGCACTGTCTTCTAGAATTTCCCAGTTGGATTGAGTCCCAGGAACCTGCTAGATAACCTCCAACTGAACTTCTTCTCTCTCTTTTTTTTTGTTTTACTCTCTTACTTACCTACTGGTGCTTCCTGGACCACCTCTCAAGCTACAACATTCACATTCTTGTCTCAGTGTCTGCTTCTGGGGAAGAGCAAGGACCCAGTACAAGCCATTAACGGAATCAGGTTCCTCATGACACTCTGTTGATAAATTACAGATGAGAGCAGTGGTGAGGTGTGAGAGCTTGCTGAATGAAATACTAGTGTGTTTGCTTACTGACCGACCGTCTGAGACAGACTGCACCACGAGTCAGGGTAGATGTTAATAATTCCATTTTTTTTTTTTAATTTTGCTTTCAATTTCAGCTGGCTTTCACTCTTCTTAGTTTGAAGTTTTTTTTTGTTGTTTGTCAATGACAACTGCAAGCAAGAAATAGCTGGGTGTTGTGGCACGTGCCTATAGTCCCAGCTACTTGGGAGGCTGAGGCAAGAGAATCCTGTAAGCCCAAGAGTTTGAAGTTGCTGTGAGCTGTGCTGCCACAGAACTCTATAGGGGTTGACATAGTGAGACTCTGTCTCAAAAAAAAAAAATAAAAAACTAAAAAAACAAAGCTGGGGGCATCAGCATACCAGACTTTAGGCTGTACTATAAGGCCATAGTTGTCAAAACAGCATGGTACTAGCACGAAAATAGAGATATAGACATTTGGAATGGAATAGAAAACCAGGAAATAAAATTAACATCTTACAGCCATCTAATCTTCGATAAATCAAACAAGAATGTACACTGGGGAAAAGACTGCTTATTCAATAAATGGTGCTAGGAGAACTGGGTATCCACATGTAAAAGACTGAAACTGGACCCACTCACAAAAATTGATTCAAGACAGATAAAAGACCTAAATTTAAGGCATGAAATGATAAAAATCCCCAAAGAAAGCATAGGAAAAACACTTGAAGACGTTGGCCTGGGGAAAGACTTTATGAAGAAGACTTCCATGGCAATGCAACAACAACAAAAATAAACAAATGGGACTTCATTAAACTGAAAAGCTTCTGTACAGCCAAGGAGACTGCTGTACAACCAAAGCAAATAGACAACCTACCCAATGGGAAAGGATATTTGTTTTTGTTTTTGTTTTTGTTTTTTTTTTGAGACAGAGTTTCACTATGTCGCCTTTGGTTGAGTACTCTGGCATCATAGCTCACAGCAACCTCCAACTCTTGGGCTTAAATGATTTTGGTTATTTTTTTGGTTGTAGTTGTCAATGTTGTTTGGTGGCCCAGGCTGGATTCGTACCCGCCAGCTCTGGTGTATGTGGCTGGTGCCCTAGCCGCTTGAGCTACAGGCGCCAAGCCAATATTTGCATATTTTGAATCAGACAAAAGCTTAAGAGAACTCAAATTAATCCACATGAAAAAAGTCAACAATCCCATATATCCATGGGCAAGAGATGAATAGAACCTTCTCTAAAGAAGACAGATGAATGACTAGCAAGCATATGAAAAAATTGTCATTGTCCCTAATTATTAGAGAAATGCAAATCAAAACCACCCTGAGGTAATATCTAACGCCAGTGAGAATGGCCCACATCACAAAATCTCAAAACTGCAGATGCTGGCATGGATGTGGAAAGGAACATTTTTACACTGTTGGTGGGACTGCAAACTAATACAACCTTTTTGGAAGGAAGTATGGAGAACCCTCAAAGAACTCAAGCTAGACCTCCCATTTGATCCTGCAATCCCATTACTGGGCATCTTACCCAGAAGGAAAAAAATCCTTTTACCATAAGGACACTTGCACTAGACTGTTTATCACAGTTCAATTTACAATTGCCAAAATGTGCAAACAGCCTAAATGCCCACCAACCCAGAAATGGATTAACAAGCTGTGGTATATGTACACTCTGGAATACTATTCAGCCATTTAAAAAAGGGATTCAGTTTCTTCAATGGCAAGACAGAAAATAAATAAATAAATAAATAAGATGGAGACTTTACATCCTTTGTATTAACCTGGATGGAAATGGAAGACATTATTCTTAGTAAAGCATCACAAGACTGGAGAAACATGAATCCTATGTACTCAATTTTGATATGAGGACAATTAATGACCTAGTACACAGTGGGGGAGAGTAGCGAGAGGGAAGGAGGGATGGGGGTAGGAGCAGGAAGAACAGATAGAGGGAAGGAGGAAGAGGGTGGGGGTCTTGTGTGTGATACACCTTTTTGGGGCAAGACACAATTATAAGAGGGACTTTGTCTCACAAAGGCAATCAATGTAACCTGGTTTCCTGTACCCTCAATGAATCCCTCCCCCCAAAAAAATCAGTAGCATTTTTATACACTAACAACTAAAAAAGAAATAAAGAGAACAATCTCATTCACAATAGCTACCACCCCCAAAATACTCAGGAATAAATTTAATTAAGGACAGGTAAAACGCTTGTACACTGAAAACTACAAAACATCAATAAAAATAAATTGATCTCAAAGTGGTTTTGATTTGCATTTCTCTGATATAAAACATAACTATAGTCCAGAAAGAAGGAGGGAAGAGGAAGAAGAAGGAAGGGGAGGGAGGGGGAGGGAGGGAGGGAGGATATGTGGGGGGAACTAACCTAATGCACCAGCCACATACAAGGCTGGTGCGTTCAAACCTGGCCTGGGCCTGCTAAACAATGACAACTGCAGCAACAACAGGAAAATAGCCAGGCACTGTGGCAGGCGCCTGTAGTCCCAGCTACTTGGGAGGCTGAGGCAAGAGAATCACTTAAGCCCAAGAATTTGAAGTTACTGTGAGCTGTGATACCATAGCACTCTACCCAGGGTGACAACTTGAGACTCTGCCTCAAAAAAAAAAAAAAAAAATGAATAGAATATGAATGTCTTGCCACAACAAATAAGTAAGTGAGGAGATTATTATGTTGATCAGTTAGATATAAGTATTACACACTGTACATCAAACCAGCACATTGTACTTCCATAAATGCATTAATGTACAGTTATGATTTTATAAAGAATTAAAAAAATAAATTGAACTCAAGGAGTGAGATTTTATTTAAAAAATAAAAAATAATTCCATCTCTAAAAATAGCCAGACATTGTGGCAGGAACCTGTAGTCCCAGCTATTTTGGAGGCTGAGGCAAGAGAATCACGTAAGCCCAGGAGTGTGAGGTTGCTGTGATTTACGATGCCAAGGCACTCTACCAAGGGTGATAAAGTGAGATTCTGTCTCAACAAATAAATAAATAAATAAATAAAAATTAAAAGTAATTTGAAGACACAAATAAATGGAAAGACATCCCATATCATGAATTATAAGAACCAATGTTAAAATGTCCTTACTACCCAAAGCATTCTATAGGTTTAATGCAATCTCTCTATCAAAATTCCAATGTGCTTTTTCACAGAAATATAAAAAGAAATCCTAAAGTTCATTCATATAAAACTGCAGAAAAACATGAATAGTTAAAGCAATCTTGAGCAAAATATATTACATAATGTACTGAAGATATTCCTAAAAAGCAAAAAATATAAACTATACTACAAATCTATAATAATCAAAGCAGCATGAAATTGGTTTTAAAAAAGATGCATTGGCTCAGCGCCTGTGGCTCAAACGGCTAAGGTGCCAGCCACATACACCTGAGCTGACAGGTTCAAATCTAGCCTGGGCCGCCAAACAATGATGGCTGCAACCAAAAAAATAGCCAGGCATTGTGGTGAGTGTCTATAGTCCCAGCTACTTGGGAGGTGGAGGCAGGAGAATCACTTGAGCCCAGAAGCTGGAGGTTGCCATGGCACTCTACCCGGGGCAACAGCTTGAAGCTCTGTCTCAAATAATAATAATAATAATAATAATAAAATAAAAGATGCATTGACCAATGGAACAGAAAGGAAAGCCCAGCGATGAACCTAACTGATTTCCTTTGAGACAGAGTCTCAAGCTGTCACCCTCAGTAGAGTGCCATGGCGTCACATCTCATAGCAACAATTCCCTTGCCTCAGCCTCCCAAGTAGCTGGGACTACAGGCACCTGCCACAACACCCAGATATTTTTTGGTTGGAGTGGTCATTGTTGTTTGGCAGACCTGGGCTGGATTCGAACCTGCCAGCTCTGGTGTATGTGGGTGGTGCCCTAGCCGCTGAGCTACAGGCGCTGAACCAAACCTGATTTTCAACAAAGGTGCCAAGTAACAAGAGTAGCCTTTTCAACAAATGTTGTCGCCCCAGAAGTAATCGCCAAGGGGGTGAAAAACAGTGCTAGGAAAACTGAATTTCCACATGAAGGAGAATAAAATTCAACTTTTATCATATACCATATACAAAAATCAACTCAATTCTGCGCAAACTGCTTTTATTCAAAGAAAAAAAAAATCAACTCAGAATAGATAAAAGACAAATATAAGACCAGAAATTCTAAAACTACTAGAGAAAAACTGGGGGGAAAGTATATGACATTGGTCTAGGTAATCATTTTTTGGATTTGACCCCAAAAGCACAGACAAAAATACAGACAAGTGGGAATACATCAAACTAAAAAACTTCTGCAAAGAAAAGGATACAATTAACAGAGTGCAAACAACCTACAGATTGGGAGAAAATATTTGCGAGCTATATCATATAGGGAGTTAATATCCAACAGATATGAAGAGTGCAAACAATTCAGTAGTAAGAAAATTTAAAAACCAATTAGAAATTAGAACTTGTACTATAGTACACATAGTGAATTTTTAAAAAATTGTTTTTAGACAGGCATCATAGTGCACCCCCATAGTCTTAGATGCTTGGAAAGCCGAAGCAGGAGGATCACATGAGTCCAGGGGTTTGAGATTACAATTTTCTATGATTGTGCCACTGCATTCCAGCCTGGGCAACAGAGTGAGACCCTGTCTCAAAATATATATATATTTTAAAATTTTAAAACATTGATTTTTTTAATCTAAGATTAATATGAGGGTACAAATGTTAAATTGTTAAATTTAAATTGTTTGCATTTGTTAAATGTTAAATTGTTTGCATTGTTAAATGTTAAATTGTTTGCATTTGTTAGGTAAAGTCTAACTTGCAGTTGAAACCCTCACCCAGGAGATGTGCCATATACCCTTACATTGTGCCCGTTAGGGAGAGCACACCAATCCCCTTTCCTCCTCCCTCCTACCCCGACTTGAATTAATTTGAGTTTTTCTCTTGTATAGATTAGTTCATCTACTGGTTTCACATTAGTGTTGAGTACATTGGATACTTGATTTTCCATTCTTGTAATACTTTATTCCATCCAAGTTAATACAAAAGAAGTAAAATTTCCCTCTTTTTAAGGTTGAGTAGTGTTCCATGGTATACATACACCACAGTTTATTAATCTGTTCATGGGTTGATGGGTACTTGGGTTGACTCCACATCTTGGTGATAGTAAAGTGAACTGAGCTGCAATAAACATTCAAGTGCAAGTATCTTGGATTAAAGAAATTTTTTTCTTCTGTCTAGATACCTACTAATGGGACTGTGGGATCAAATGAATGGTCTATTTAGAGTTCTTTGGGGATTCTCCATGCTTCTTCCCAGAAAGGCTGTATTAGTTTGCAATCCTACCAACAGTGTAAAACTTTTACTTTACTAAAAATGTAAAGTCTCTATATTTTTTTATGGCTAAATAGTATTCCATGGTACACAAATACTACGGTTTATTCATGGTATCCAACAACACAATCTATCCATGTGTTGATGGGTACTTGGGCTGATTCCACATCTTGGTAATCATAGAATTTTTTTTTAATGGGTAAGATCAAAAGAGAAGCAAAAAAGAAAAAAAAATTACTAAGGAACGTGAATAGATATCTCCATTCAAGTTTTTAAAGCCACAAACATGATTTGGAATAAATACTGTATCATATACAATCATTTTTAGTAAATGATTTCTTGATTTTTTTAAAAACCATCAAATATATGTTGAGTAATTTTTTTCTCTTAGACAAGGTAGCATAAGGAAAAAACAAGAGTGATTTTTTTTCACTTGAGTATGTCATAGGAAAATATTTAAATCAATACACAGATCAAAGCATGTATCCTCTGGTGAATGGCTTAAAAAACAACAATAAATCATCTGTCCTGGTATTATTAATCTGGAAGAAAGTGATTGCATAGATCTACATTTAACTATTAAAAAAAAAAAAGAAAGTGGTCAACGGTTGCAGAGAAAACAGAAAGAGCAAAGATAGTCTGTGGAGCTTAATTATTTGATGCCTTAAAAAAAAAAAAATGGGGGAAGTATCTCACTTTGTCACCCAGATTGTAGCTGGGGTGCAGTGTCACAATCGTCCCTCACTGCAGCCTCCAACTCCTGGACTCGCGTGACCCTCCTGCCTTGGTCTTCCCAAGTGCTGGGATTATAGGCATGAGGTGGGTTGATCATTTAAAACAAAATTATTTATTGCAGAATTTCCTACCAAGTTAATATAGATTATATGCTATTTGATAAAAGATAGCAACAATAAAGTTAATAGACTAAAAAACAGGACTATCTTCTGATTCCTAGGGTTGTTAAAAAAAAATAAAAGGAAGAAATAGGAGAACACACACTCACAAACCAACCCAAAAGATTTAGCAGCATTCTTGGTTTGTTTTTTCTTCCTCTTTTCTTATTCTTGATCGTCTCTCTCTCTCGCCTCTCTCTCTTTCTTTCTTTCTTTCTTTCTTTTTTTTTTTTTTGTGACACAGTCTCACTCTGTTGCCCTGGGTAGAGTACCAAGGCATCATCACTCACAGCAACCTCAAACTCTTGGGCTTGAGCAATCCTCTTGCCTCAGCCTATTGGGTAGTTGGGACTACAGGCAAGTGCCACTACACTGGGCTAGTTTTTGATTTTTAGTAGAGCTGGGGGGGGGGGGTTCCCACTCTTGCTCAGGCTGGTCTCAGACTCCTGAGGTCAGGCAATCTGATCACCTTGGCCTCCCAGAGTGCGGGGATTACAGGTGTGAGCTGTGAAGCCCAGTTTCTGCTTTCTTAACACGCAAAATCCAACAAAACAAAGTTAATTGGTTTTTCTTTTTCTCTTCATTATTTGCTTTAAGCAAAAATCCTGAATTCTAGTTCATGATGGGTAGCTTTAAAAACAAAAACGAAACTTTTTTAGGACTTGCTATAACAAAACAAAACAAAAAAGCCCAACAAAGAAAAACTTCTGGACTCTTCACAGGGAAAAAAAAACCAAAATTCTGAATTCCTTCAGAGTAGAGGTGGAACAAAAAAAGAAAGAGAGAGAGAGAGAGAAGGAGAGGGGGAGGGGGAGAGAGAGAAAGAGAGAGGAGAGAGATCCTGAAGCTCATAGGGATGGATTTCTGTTGCCAAGAAACTGAAATGTGAAAGTACGTTAGCAACCTGGGTGATTTAGCTCGCTTAGCTCACGATGATTGGTATACGCATAGTTATAATTTGCATTCCAGTTATTTAAACTGAGATATTCTTGATCAGGTGGAAGATACGGTGAGCAGAAGATCTCTTTCCCCAAGAAATAGGGTGGAGAGAACCTTTGGAGAAGGGCCTCGCTGAACTGGTAGGTTAGCTTCCTCCGGATTTTAATGATCTCCCCAGTTCTTCCATAATTCCTAAGTGCCCTGGCCATTTTCTGATAAGTCATGGTCTTCCGGTTGCCTTTTCTCTTCCCCCAAAGTTCGGCAAGTTTTTCTTTGTTTTTTGATACAAACTGAAAGATGCCTTTGGTCTTATCTACCCACTGAATGCAAGATGCCATTTCAGGATTACACAGGGATTCGTGAAGGTATTCAAACAGGCGGAGCTTCTTCCTGCCTGAAATGGAGAGAGACAATGTCAGACCCCACCGTGGCCATACACAGAACACGCTCAGGAAGGTTTGCTGAGCAACCGCAGAGTTAAAAGCCACACTGGGCCTGCTTTTCATCCTGTTCACCCCTTTAGGAATGTACTTACTGCATCATTTTATAGACTTGATGGTCAAAGATCTTTGGCCTATTAAAATTTCAACTGGATCGCCGGGCGTGGTGACTCGCGCCTGTAGTCCCAGCACTTTGGGAGGCTGAGGCGGGTGGATCGCCTGAGCTCAGAGGTTCGAGACCAGTATGAGCAGCAGTGAGCCAGAGTAAGACCCCGTCTCCACTAGCATCAAAAACAGCCGGACGTTGTGGTGGGCGTCTGTAATCCCAGCTACCGGGGAGGCAACGGGACAGAGCATCGCCAGAGGAAGAACATTAAAAAAAAGAAGAAAATGAACAACAACAAAAAGTACTTTAAACGAAGAAGAATGAACAAGGAATTTGAAATTAAAAGTTAAAAAAAATTCAACTGGATCTTACTTTGTTGGGAAGTTGTCAGAAATTTTACGCTAAAACTGGAAAAAGAAAATCTGGAACCCCTTTACCCGAGATTTCATTTTCCATGTGGCACAGTTAAATCTTGACCACTAGTTTTATGTCACATGTTAAACTTTCTACAGAACAACAAATCCCAGTACAATATACTGTAAAGTTTAGTGGTTTTTAGGAGAAGCTTCAAAAAGCCATTTCTAGAAGGTGAGTAATTTGAAGAAGCTTTTTATTGGGCAGCTCCTGTGGCTCAGTGAGTAGGGAGTCGACCCCATATACCGAGGGTGGCAGGTTCAAACCCAGCCCTGGCCAAACTGCAACAAAAAAATAGCCGGGTGTTATGGCGGGGGCCGGTAGTCCCAGCTACGTGGGAGGCTGAGGCAAGAGAATCGGCTAAGCCCAACAGCTGGAGGTTGCTGTGAGCTGTGATGCTACAGCACTCTACTGAGGGTGACAAAGTGAGACTCTGTCTCAAAAAAAAAAAAAAAAGAAAAGAAAAGAAAAAAAAGTGAAGAGGCTTTATTCAAATGAGTTAAATCAAATGAGGTAAAGATGTGAATGCACCTTACAAAATGACAAATAAATGCAAATATGAGGTAATATTAGGGAAATTATTATCAAAGACTTAGGTAAAATTGCTAACCCTGGGTCTGTTTGCACAATTACTTGAAAAGCAAAAAATAGAAAAATACTGGTGTCAAAAATGTCTTCATGTCATTTTTACATTATTTAGGATTTATGACAACAGACATTGTGATAGTTTTCATTGCTGTGAAAAACTTACTAAAGTTTTTATCTTTTTAGGAAATAGCCATGTATATTTTAAAATAATTATACAGGAAATTTTAAGAGGATTTCTGTGGGCTTTGTTTGCTAAGTTGATAGGATTTCTTTGGTTTACCCAAGAGCTGCTCTGAAATCAAAGACAACAGCCTGTTTTGTGAATTCTGAATTTGCCTGTAAATACCATGATCTGCCTGATGGGTCAGTAGCTAAAATCTCATGGCCAAATTCCACTTTCCCCTCGAGGAAGTGGAACAGTGGATTCCCAAACTGTTTCAAATGGTCCCTGGGGAGTGATATTCTTGCATCAGTTATCACTCATCCAAAAACCTCAAACATTTTTACAAAGATTATATTTCATGTTATATTATCTTGAATTTATGAATTGAGAAATGAAAGGGACTTACCAAAAAACACATCACAGACTTAAACAAAATTCTCTGCCTCTCTTCCAGTGATCCATCTTAATGAACCATCATATTTCAAAATGTTTTCAATTTTTAAAAAAGTGTTTAGATTTTTTTCTTTAAATAAAAATATTATAGACTTGTGGCAAAAGATTCAAACCAAAGCACAAAGTGGGTGTCCTCGCTTCAAAAATGACTAAGAAAAGAAAGAACAACAAAGCTATAAAGAAGTTTGTCGGCTGCTTGACGCAATAAAGTTGAGTTCCTGCTTAAAAAAAAAAAGAAAAGAAAAGAAAAGAAATGAAATCAGAAAGGAAGAGCAAAGAGAGGGAAGGAGGGAGGGGAGTGGGGCTTTGGTGTGTGACACACCTTTTGGGCGCAAGACACGATTGATTGTAAGAGGGACTTTACCTAAAAAATGCAATCAGTGTAACCTGGTTTATTGTACCCTCAATGAATCCCCAACAATAAACAATAAAGAAATGGAAAAAAAAAAAAAAAAAGAAGTTCGTCATTTGGAACACAGTGGAGGCCACAGCTGTGAGGGACATTTCTGAAGCGAGTGTCTTCAACACCTAAGAGTTTCCCAAGCTCTGTATGAAACTACAGTACTGTGTGAGTTGTGCTTGTCACAGGAAGGCAGTCAGGATCCCTTCTCGGGAAGCCTGCAAGGACGGAACATCTCCACCCAGATTTAGACCTGTGGGTGCTGCCATGACCTCCAAAGCCCATGTAAAGAGTTGGGTTTTTGAGGACTGAAGAATAACCATCCTTTGGGAAAAAATAAAACGGAAATTGTACTTTAAAGAAAAATAACAAAGTACAAAGTGAAAGTAAACATTCCAGTCTATTTTACATTCTTCTAGAAAAGTTTTTTTTTTTAACTTTTTGCAGATGGGATCATACTCTTGTACTTTTTCAGGTAAATAATACATCCTTTTTTTTTTTGAGGCAGTCTCACTCAGCTGCCCTGGGTAGAGTACTGTGGTATCATAGGTCACAGCAACATCAAACTCTCTGGCTCAAGAGTTCCTTTGGCCTCAGCCTCCTGAATCTCTGGTACTACAGGTACGTGCCAAACCTGGCTAGTTTTTCTATTTTTTTACTTTCAGTAAAGACGGGGTCTCAAACTCCTGAGTTCAAGCAGTCCACCCGCAGTCCACTCCCAGAGGGCTAGAATTATAGGCATGAGCTACTGCACCAGGCCAATAATATATCTTAAATAAATTGTAACATAGAGATTAGTTATAGATAGATCAAATAGCAAACTGTTGACAGTGATTACTTCTGAGGCATAGCATGGACGAAAGCAGAAGGATCACTTCCACTAATTCTGAACTGTTTGAATTTTAAAAGTCAATATATATGATTACTTCTGAATCATGGAATTAAAAAAATCAAAAATAAAATGTATTTTAGAATCTTTTCTATATTAATACATAAGAAATGTCTTCATGCCTTTTAACCTTTTAAGAGTTATATATATTCCATTTTATGAGTGTAATTTTTTTTGCCAAGAATGAATGCCCAAAATATTTTGAGATTTCATTCTGTTTCCAATGTAGCCTTATTTTAGTTGAAAGACTAACATCTACACACAAAAAAATGGCAGGCGATGTGCTGCCTAATGGCAAAGCTCCACACCACAAAACATCAGTGAGAAGATACAGGCTTCATACCCTGGAGTTGGTTTGGTTTGGTTTGCTTTGTTTTAAAAAGGTTGTAGATGAGGGAGTCTCGCTGAACCTATTTGGGCTTGTAGGTTCAAGCCCAGCCAGGGACGGCTGGACAACTATGACAACTGTAACCAAAAAATAGCTGGGCATTGTGGCAGGCGCCTGTAGCCCCAGCTACTTGGGAGGTGGAGGCAAGAGAATTGCTTAAGCCCAGGAGTTGGAGGTTGCTGTGAGCTGTGACATCATAGCACTCTACTGAGGGCAACATAGTGAGACTTTGTCTCAAAAAAAAAAAAAAAAGCTCAAGTTAACAACAAACCACATAAACAATGGTGATCCCATAAGGTGATAATGGAGCTGAAAAATTCCTATCGCCTAGTATTTACTATACAATACTTTTTATCATTATTTTAACGCATACTACTTCTACTTAATCTTTTTTTATTGAAATAGAGTCTCACTGGCGGCGCCTATGGCCCGAAGGAGTAGGGCGCTGGTCCCATATGCTGGAGGTGGTGGGTTCAAACCCAGCCCTGGTCAAAACTGCAAAAAAAAAAAAAAAAAAAAGAAAGAAAAGAAAAAAGAAATAGAGTCTCACTCTGAGGCCTGGGTAGAGTGCCATGATATCATCATAGCTCACGGCAACCTCAAACCCTTGGCCTTGAGCAATCCTCTTGCCATAGCCTCCCAAATAGCTGGACTATAGGCACTCACCACGATGCCCAGTTAGTTTTTCTATTTTTAATAGAAATAAGAGTCTCACTCTTGCTCAGGCTGGTCTTGGACTCCAGAGCTCAAGCAATCCCCCTTCCTCAGCCTCCCAGAGTGCTAGGATTACAGCGGGAGCCACACCATACCCCACGGGCTTCTGCTTATTCTCAAAAAGTTAATTTTAAAACAGCCGTAGGCAGGTCCTTCAGGGGATATTCCAGAAGAAGGCCATCGTTATCAAGGGGGATGACACCTTCCTGTGTTGTTGCCCCTAAAGATCTTCCAGTGGGACGAGAGATGGAAGTGAAAGACAGTGATGTTAATGATCTTGACTCCACCGGCCTCATCTAGTATCTGGCTGAATTTTTTTTTTTTTTTTGAGAGTCTCACTACGTTCCCCTGGGTAGAGTGCTATGGCATCACAGCTCACAGTAACCTCAAGCTCTTGGGCTTAAAGGATTCTCCTGCCTCAGCCTCCCAAGTAGCTGGGACTAGAAGTGGAACCCCACCTGGCTATTTTTTGTTGCAGTTGTCCTTGGTGCTTAACTGGCCCAGGCTGGGTTCAAACCTTCCAGCCTGAGTATATGTGGCTGGCACCCTACCCACTGAGCCATGGTGCCACTGTGTTTCTGAATTTTTAACAAAACAGGTTAAAAATTAAAAAAAAAAAAAAAAAAAAAATTCTCTCTACATATTTTTTCTATACATATACAGAAAATAAAGAAAATTTTGAATAGAAAAAAGAGCAACACATGGTGGCTCATGCCTGTAATCTTAGCACTCTGGGAGGCTGAGGTGGGTAAATTGCTTGAGGTCTGGAGTTCGAGACCAACCTGAACAAGAGTTAGACTCCATCTCTACTAAAAATAGAAATATTAGCTGGGCTGTGTGTCAAGGCAGGATTGCTGGAGCCCAGGAGTTTGAGGTTGCTATGAGCTAAGCTGGTACTTCGGCACCCTACCCTGGGCAACAGAGCAAGACTCTGTCTTGAAGAAATAAATAAATAATGGACGGCACTGGTGGCTTAAAGGAGTAGGACGCCGGCCCCATATGCCGGAGGTGGTAGGTTCAAACCCAGCCCCATCCAAAAACTGCAAAAAAAAAAAAAAGAAAGAAAGAAAACTAAAATAAAATAAAAGAAAAGCTCACAGAATAAGGACATAAAGAAAATATTACAAAAAGTTGAAAAGTTAAAATTAAAAGGTATGTGAGGTTTAAAATTTACAGAAAGCTAGGTTTATTTATTATTGAAGAAAAAAGGCCTTTTAAAAATAAATTATTGTAGAATTTTCTAGGTCTTCATACTCACCCAGAGCAACTTCCAGTCCTGCAAGCCCCATTCCTGGTAAGTGTCAGATACAGATGTACCATTTCTAACCTTTTATACCATGTCTTTACTGTGCCTTTTCTGTGGTTAGGTACACAGATACCATTGTGTTACAGTATTCAGTACAATCACGTGCTGTACAGGTTTGCAGCCTAGGAGCAATGTTTGCAGCCTAAATCACATAGCCCAGGAGTGTACAGAGCTACAGCTTTGGGGTTTCTGTAAGCACATTCTGTGATGTTCGCACAGGGATGAACACTCCACAGGATGCATTTCTTAGAACATGTCCCCCATCATTTACATGATCTGTCATTCAGTATGATATGAATACTGAATCATATCATATCATATCATATCATATCATATCATAATGTGTACATATGTGTACATAATACATATCAAAAATATGTATATATTTTATCTATGTGATTTTATGCATTATTCCTTGCTGGATTAGCATAGTACTGCATATTTAGAATTTTATAATTCTAGGATTTCAGTGCACTGTTTCATAGGCTCAAAACTAGGTTTTCAAAAAAATGCATTGAAAATAATTTAAAATAACTATGATAATGTATAATTTTAAAAATAGCACTGTCACACTGGGATACAGCTCACATGCAGTACATCTTAATATTTCATATGCCAACAAATATGGGAGGAGAGTTCCTATATTTTTAACTATCATAAACAATATTACAATTATGGATTTCAATTTTATGAAATATTAAATCATTATGGAACTTTTTTACAGAAAACTTAATAGAGAAGAAGATTTAAATCCCAAAGGCTTCAGATTGGAATATAATTGCTAAAATAATGTATGGAAAAGTTTTCCCTTATATAACTAAAGTACAGTAGAATCTGTCAGCTGACCACCCCAAGGACTGTTACAAACTGGCCAACATCAGGAACTAGAACTGCTGTGTTGATAAGTTCATGTGGTGTGTGTCCTGTCTATGAAAATTAAGTCAACTGAAGGGGGTGGTCGCTGTAGGCAGGTGCTTGATTATGGAGGGCCTAATATATATCTATTATTCTTGAATACATATTTATTTGACCTAAGTGACACTTTGAGGCTTTACAGGAAGCCTCCCCCAAGAAGAATGGCTTGGAATCATTCAATCAGTTAGAGTTAAATTATCCTCATTTGTGGGAAGAGCAAGTATTTTGCAAGTACCATTTCAAACTGGGATACAAAATCCCCTTAAAACTACGGCGAGGAAGATGTGGTTCTTTTACCTGTATGAGGAGTGACAGGGCAACGTACCTTTTCCCCCTCGGTACTGGAGAAAAGCAGGTTGTACCAGCTGGTTTTCGGCGATGTTGTGTAGAGATTGATGACAGTTGCCTTCACAACAGTAGTCTTCAGCACTGTTCTATAGAAATAATACAGCAGGATGTTAAGTGGGACTTTTTCTGTGGCCCCTTACTAAAGGCTAAAGTCAAAAGCTAAGGGCATAGCACTCTGACAGGTCAAGGCAGGAGGATCGCTTGAGGTCAGTAGTTTGAGAGCAGCCCGTGCAAGAAAAAGCGAGAGCCCCGTCTGTACAAAAAAATGAAAACATTAGCAGGGGCATGGTGGTGCACACTGTATTTCTAGGTACTTGGGGGGCTGAGGCAGGAGAATTGCTTCAGTCCAGGAGTTTGAGGCTGCAGTGAGCTAGGGTGACACCATTACATTCTAACTGGGGTAAGAGAGTAAGACTCTGTCTCAGAAAAGAAAAAAAAAAAGAAAAAAGAAAGAAAGAAACTAAAGGCTAAAAGAGGCCAAGTATCTTTCAAATCCTGAAAGGTACATGTGTATTATCCTCAACTGCAGCCAGATAGTTCCCAGGGCAGAACCAGAATTGAGTCTATATAACGGGGGACCAAGGGGCAGAGGGTGATCTCTGGCTTTGTGAGGAGCTGCATGTCTTTCCCTCCCTATGAGAAAGAAGGGATCGCTTTCTTTTCCCAGTGCCCAGTAAGAAAGAACAATTCAAAAGATTCATTAGCAAAGATGGTGGTATCAGCGAAAGGGGCAGTTGGGCTTCCACTTCTGGGTTAGATACCCATCTGGGAAACTGGAGATGAGAAAAGGAAGGTGGCAGCCGGGGCAGGGTAAAGCCTAAGAGAGAGGGCAAACCCAAGCTCTTGCCACTCACATATGGCCAGGATATTTTTCCATAACCCATACAAGAGGGCTGCTTAGCAGGCAAGGAGTCTCCAGCCTAAGAGGTTGTGAGGTGTATGCTAGAAAATGGGAGTTGAGGCAGAAAGAAGTAGGGATTGCCAGATTTAGAAAATAATAAATTGGGCTTGGTGGCTCATTCCCTGTAATCCTAGCCCTTTGGAGGCTAAGGTGGGAGGATTGCTTGAGGCTAGGAATTTGAGACCAGCAAGAGCGAGATCGCATCTTCACTAAAAACTATGATTATGCTACTGCATTCCAAACTGAGCAACAGAGTGAGACTCTGTCTCAAAGAAAACTGGATGTGGGGCTCGGCACCCACAGCACAGTGGTTACAGCGCCAGCTACATGCACTGAGGTTGGCGGGTTCGAACCTCTCCAGGGACAGCTAAACAACATGGACAACTGCAATAGCCTGCAATAGCCAGGTGTTGTGGCAGGTGCCTGTAGTCCCAGCTACTTGGGAGGCAGAGGCAAGAGAATTGCTTAAACCCAAGAGTTGGAGGTTGCTGTGAGCTGTGTGCCACTACCAAGGGCAACATAGTGAGACTCTGTGTCAAAAACGAAAACAAAAAAACTGGCTGTGGTGGTTTATGCCTACAATCCTAGGACTCTGGAAGGCCAAGGTGGAATATCTCTTGAGCCCAGGGCTTTGAGGCTGCAGTGAGCTATGGTGACACCACTGCCCTCTAGCCTGAGATACAGAGCAAGACCCTGACTCAAAAAGAAAAACAAAACAAACAAAAAATACTGGGCATAGGGCGGTGCCTGTGGCTCAAGGAGTAGGGTGCCAGCCCCATATACCAAAGGTGGCCAGGTACAAACCCAGCCCTGGTCAAAAACTGCAAAAAAATACTGGGCATCTTACATTTTACCTGGCAACCCTAAGTAAAGTTAGATGAGGTTAAGCTGGAATGAAATCACCCTCTCTTCAAAGAAATACTTTATGGGTAGGCCCTGAGGAAAAAAATTACAGGCACAGAAAAAGGACATTTGACATCACAAGGTTGAAGGTCATGACTGAAGAAAAATGTAAAAAATTTCACATTTACACCCCAGTGCATTAGAACTACTTGGGAATAATACAGTGCAAACGAATCCGGGAATGCAGAAGTGGTGGGGACCTTTCCCTTTGCTGTGGGACTGCTAAAATATGAAGAATTGGTCTCATACATATAGCTAACTCTGAGATAGGTTAATATGAGATTATAGGTAAAGCTGCACAGGGGAAGTTTAGGTCTTTGCCCTTATGAATTTTAGGGGAACCATAACTTTTTTTCTTTTTTTTTTTGTGCAATTTCGCAGATGAATTAAGGAGAGGCAGTGATGGGAAAACCCTGAAAATGCCTCCTCTTTATAGAAGTCATTCAAACCAGTCTGAGGCTGAGTAGAGAGGGATGATGAAAGGCAACTTCCTTCCTGCCAGCAATGCTATGCTAGTATCCACGTTGACTGTCAAGTTCAGACCACAACAGAGGACCCTGACTAAGCATTTTCCTGGGCAGTACGGTCTTTAAGCTGGGTTCCAGCTAGCATATGCCTGATAGAAGGCTGGCAAAAACACAGGAAAGGACTCAATGTCCGTAGTTCAGTGGGTTGGGTGCCAGCCACATGCACCCAGGCTGGTGGGTTCGAACCCGGCCCCGGCCAGCTAAAACAGCAGCAGCAACTGCAACAAAAGATAGCCAGGGGGTGTGGCAGGCACCTGTAGTCCCAGCTACGGGGGAGGCTGCTGTAAGAGAATAGCTTAAGCCCAGGAGTTTGAGGTTGCTGTGAGCTGTGACACTACAGCGCTCTACAGAGGGTGACATACTGAGACTCTGTGTCCAAAAAAAAAAAAAAACAACCAGGAAAGTTGCCAGTGGCTGAGGACTGGCCTCCTGTAAGTGTACTTACGATGACAGTTCTCCAATTACACACAGGGTCCTCTGCAGGCAACATTCCGCAGCAGTGGGAAGTTCCTCTGACGTGAGGATAATGGTTGATGAAAGCCAGGTAATTTTTGTAATCTAATTGAAAAATGGAGAAAAATAGCTAAAAGTGAAAGCTTATATTTGTATACATATGTTTAAAAAAAATAAATATATATTTTTATGTACAAAATTGTCCCCTTCTGTGTTCTCTTACTGCTATGTCTCCTGTGGTTTTTATCACACGATGCTATCACAGAAATTCTTTTATACAGCCCACCTACCTAGTACAGTGTGTGCTTTTTGCTGAGATTTCATGATTTTTTTTATGTTGGTACACTCTGTAATACCCTTTATAAACTCAACAGGAAATATATCTGTATCTCTTCTAGGCTATGTAGTTAATAGGATAATGGGTGAAGAAGGATAAAAATACTTATTCTTCTAAGTTGACTATATCTTGGGTGGGTAGAAGATCTATAAGAGAAACTGGAACAATTTAAAATCTTTCCTGAATAGAGTAAACGATAGGTTTATTAGATAAAAAAATGCTAGCCAGATTTTTTTTTTAAATAAGATTTTCTTTTATTTTTATTTATTTATTAGTATTATTTTTGTAGAGACAGAGTCTCACTTTATTGCCCTCGGTAGAGTACTGTGGCATCACACAGCTCACAGCAACCTCCAACTCCTGGGCTTAAGTGATTCTCTTCTCTCAGCCTCCAGAGTAGCTGGGACTATAGGCGCCTGCCACAATGCCCAGCTATTTTTTTGGTGCAGTTCGGCCGGGGCCAGGTTTGAACCTGCCACCCTCGGTATATGGGGCCAGCGCCTTACGGACTGAGCTACAGGCGCTGCCCTAGCCAGATATTCTTAAAAGCACATCTGGTGTGGAGGCTCAGACCTATAATCCCAGGACTTTGGTGAGTCTGGGACGATCACATGAGCCCAGGAGTTTGAGATCAGCCTGGGCAACAGAGTGAGACCCCATCTTTACAAAAAGTAAAAAAAAAAAAAAAACTAGCCAGGTGTGGTGGCACACACCTGTAGTCTCAGCTACTCAGGAGGCTGAGGTGGGAGGATCCCTTGAACCCAGAGTGTGAGGTGGCATTGAACTATGATAGTACCAGTATCCTTTTCAACTATAGCCTGTGCAGCAGAGTAGACCCTCTCTCTAGAAAAATAAAATAAAGTAGGACTAGGTGTGGTGGCTCATGCCTGTAATCCTAGCACTCTAGGAGGCTGAGGTGGGTGGATTGCCTGAGCTCACGGCTTTGAGACCAGCCTAAGCTACAGCAAGACCCGGTCTAAAAAAAAAAAAAAAAAAAAGAAAATTAGCTGGATGTTGTGGCGGGCACTTGTAGTCCCAGATATTAGGGAGGCTGAGGCAAGAGAATCACTTGAGCCCAAGAGTTTGAGGTTGCTGTGAGCTGTGACACCACAGTACTCCATAAAGGGCAACAAAGTGAGACTCTGTCTCAAAAAAAATTATATATTATATGTCTTTGTACTCCGGTGTGGAATGTCATTCTCTATATTCTCTGAGTTTTTACTTTATTTTATTTTATTTATTTATTTTTTTGAGACAGAGTCTTATTTTGTCGCCCTCGGTAGAGTACCATGGCATCACAGCTCACAGCGACCTCCAGCTCTTGGGCTTAAGTGATTCTCTTACTTCAGCCTCCCCAGCAGTTGGGACTACAGGTGCCTGCCACAATGCCTGGCTACCTTTCGTTGCAGTTGCCATTGCTGTTTTAGCTGGCCGGGGCTGGTTTCAAACCTGCCACCCTCGGTATATGGGACCGGTGCCCTAACCACGGAGCCACAGGTTCTGCCCTTCTCTGCGTTTTTATATGTGAGACTTTAATGATTGTATTTAGGCTGGATAACCCTGGATGCATTTTTCCTTTGTTAGAATTACTATAATCCCAGATGTTTTAGGTAAAAATGGTTTCTGTTCTGATCTTTTATTTATTTAGAGACAGAGTCTCACTTTGTTACTCTGGGTAGAATGCTATGGCGTCACAGCTCATAGCAACTTCCAGCTCTTGGGCTTAGGTGATTCTCTTGCCTCAGCCTCCCGAGTAGCTGGGACTACAGGCACCTGCCACAACGCCCGGCTATTTTTTTGTTGCAGTTTGGCTGGGGCTGGGTTTAAACCCGCCACCCTCCGTATATGGGGCCAGCACCCTACCTACTGAGCCACAGGTGCTGCCCCATTCTGTTCTGATCTTACATGTGCATGTGACCATTTAGTGTACCAATGGCACACTAGAAGAGAGTAAATGATTTATCTTTACCTGGGGGATACTGAAGATCACCAGTTGAATGTTGCCTCAGTATCTCAAAAGCATCTTCAAATGCTTGACCTAGTCTGTCCTGTTCAAGAGAAGTCTGATGGAACAATGGCAGAATTGTGAAGTTATGAAATTTTCAAGTAATGTAATCATCTTTATATAAAATATTTAGTCCAAAGGAAGTTTCTCAAGCTTGACACTATTGACGTTTTGGGTTGGCTGAGTCTTCGCTTTGGGGACCTGTCCTGTGCCTTGTAGGATGTTCAGCAGCATCTGTGTCCTCCACCCATTAGGTGCCAAGAGCATCCCCCAGTCCAGGCATGACAGTCAAAAATGTTTCAGACTTCACCAAATGTACCTATGGTACAAAGTCTACCCCTCTGACTATCACTACCTACACGATGGTATCATATTTAGAGACACTATTCATTTCATAATATAGTATTTAACATTCTTATAAAACTTTAGCAGTGTTGTAGACAGAGCAGAGGAGATTGACTTAGAAAATAGGGTCAAAGAAATATCTTCAATGAAACAGAATCTGTGGGTGGCGCCTGTGGCTCAAAGAAGTAGGCCACCGGCCCCATATGCTGGAAGTGGTGGGTTCAAACCTAGCCCCGGCCAAAAACTGCAAAAAATAAAATAAAATAAAACCATGAAAAAAAAAAAAAAAAAAGAAAAGAAAAGAAACAGAATCTGTAAATTGTTGCTTACAAATGAAATGCTCCTAAATTCAAAAGTTTGTCTCCAGGGTGGCGTCTGTGGCTCAGTGAGTAGAGTGCCAGCTCCATATACCCAGGGTGGCGGGTTTGAACACGGCCCCACCTGCCAAACTACAACAAAAAAACAGCAGGGCGTTGTGGCAGGCGCCTGGGGTCCCAGCTACTCGGGAGGCTAAGGCAAGAGAATTTCCGAAGCCCAAGAGCTGGAGGTTGCTATGAGCTGTGATGCCTTAGTACTCTACAGAGGGCAACAAAGTGACACTCTATCTCTTAAAAAAAAAAAAAAAAAAAAGTTGGGGCAGCACCTGTGGCTCAAAGGGGTAGGGCGCCAGTCCCATATGCCAGAGGCGGCAGGTTCAAACCCATCCCAGGCCAAAAACCCACACACATACGCAAAAAAAGTTTGTCTCCAATACCTACAATTGAGTATGTATAATACCTACAATTTTCCTCAATAGGAAATATATCTGCACCTCATCTAAGCTATATAGTTGATAGAATAATGGATGAGGAAGGAAAACTACTTGTATCCTTATTAACACAATCCGAATATTTTACTTTTATGATGGAGGGAGAATAAATATTTTCAAATGTCAACTTACCATTCTTCATTAATAAACTGACGATTCTCCTTGTTAGTATAGTGGTGAGTAAAAAACAAAGAAATAACAAAGAAAAATAAATTGACAATTCTGTTCCTTGGCACTTGCTGCTGAAAGAAAGGCATAAAAAAGAAAATAAATGGACGATTCTGAAAAAGTTCCATATCTAAAAAGCAAAATTAGATTCAGTCTTTAATTTGTTTCTGAATGAGAAGATCTTGCTCACAAATTTTTCTGAAAAGACAGAAGCCAAGAGCATCATTTGAATTCTCTTTCATGGGTACAAATTTTCTTTCTACAAAATTTCCTACAAGCATTTCTTTTTCCTTTTCCAACATCATATTATAATACTTTTAAAATGTTCAGATAGTTAAACATAATTATGAATTTCCTAAACTGCTTAACTGTTAAGAGAAAATGGAAATAACTCAAAAGTATATTTAAGTATTTGGGTGGCTTGCAAAAAAAATTATATTTAACTATTTGAAGTATTTCAAAATTCTTTTAAGTATTTAAAAGTTCTGAAAATCAAAATCCTTTTTACCTTAGCATGAATCCTCCTTTGTAACAGTAAGGTTTTTAAAAACCCTTTTTGACATCCTGCAGTCATTGAGAATCTGCTGAAAGGCATGCCTTTTCTCCCAAGGAAATTAAATGTGCAATACAAATAAAATTTAGCCAATGAAGCCCCTTGGGTTCCTTAGAATCTAAGACCTCCGGTCTATAAGTTTGTTGTCTACTTTCTTATCTGTAAGTAATTTAGATTGCCCTTTAAATAAACAATCACTCAGGCTCTGCAATTGAACTGCAGTGGGTCAGCAAGTTGTTTGGGATCAAAGAAAGAAAGACAGTTAAAAGAGGAAAAGAAATCCACAAATCACTCTTCGAGTTATGATCTTTTATGAATATGATCACTAGTACGTATTTTTAAAAAGGCAGGTTAATGACTTTCAATTAGTTAGGCTTCAAGTCAAAAAGCACTGAAGCACTCCCTGGGTTGTACTTTGAATTAAATACCTAAAATGAGCCTACTGCCTTTGACAAAAATACTCCACAAAACTACACCAGCAGCCAGCCCAGTGAGAAGCAGAATGCTCGAAAACATTACCGATCACTTAATTGATTAGCAGTTCTTACAACTAACCAGGTGGACAATAAGAAGCACTCATTAGATGAAAGGAGAAAATAAACAGTGACTATTAGGCATTTTGAAAAGCATATGCTGAACACTTACCAGGAAAATATTCAACCCTTTACAAAGTTGTTTCATTAATGTCGGAATTGTTCATTCATCGGTAGGCTGTCGTGAAAGAAAAATACTTTTTAAATCAGAATTGTTAGGACACAATCACCAATAACGCACTGTCAGAGTTACATTAAATAGCTGTTTTTAAGGAAGTGCTGTAAAAGGGGATTTTTTTTAAAAGATACAGTGCCTTCATAATTTATTTCATGGTGTGGCCAGTAGACACCAGGGGCTATTATTTTGAAGAGGCACATAATAGTGTGATAATTTGCATCCTATGAGCCAGAAGCATTAGAACAAACCCCATGACACTGCCGCCCAGCTTTGGGTGGTAGCTCTTCTGGCTAGTATAGCCACACCAGAGATTTCTGACCCATGCAACTCATGTCCAGCCTCTTTCTCCCACCTATTACTTCTCGCCCTATTCTGTTCTCTATACTCTCTTTCTTTCTTTTTCTTTTCTTTTCTTTCTTTCTTTTTTTTTTTTTTTTTTGATATAGAGTCTCATTTTGTTGCCCTCCGTAGAGTGCTGCGGCATCATAGTTCACAGTAATCTCCAACTCTTGAGCTCAAGAGTTCCTCTTGTTGGCTTGGCGCCTGTGGTTCCAGCGGCTAAGGTGCCAACCACATACACCTGAGCTGGCGGGTTCGAATCCAGCCAGGGCCCGCTGAACAACAATGACAGCTGCAACCAAAAAACAGCCAGGCATTGTGGCAGGCTCCTGTAGTCCCAGCTACTTGGGAGGCGGAGGCAGGAGAATCGCTTGAGCCCAGGAGTTTGAGGTTGCTGTGAGCTATGATAGCACAGCACTCTACCAGGGCAACAGTTTGAAGCTCTGTTACAAAAAAAAAAAAAAAAAGTTCCTCGTGCCTCAGCCTCCCAAATAGCTGGGACTACAGGCATCCACCATAACATCCAGCTATTTTTTTTTAGAGACAGGGTCTCTCTGTTGCTCTGCAGAAGTGCTGTAGAACTCCTGAGCTCAGGAAATCTACCACCTTGGCTTCCCAGCATCCTAGGGTTACAGGCATGAGCCACCATGCCTGGGCCTCTACTCTCTCTCTTTTTTTCTTTGCAGTTTTTGGCTAGGGCTGGGCTTGAACTTGCCACCTCCAGCATATGGGGCTGGCGCCCTATCCCTTTGAGCCACAGGTGCCACCCCTCTACTCTCTTTCTTGTCTGGACTATTAACAGCCTTCCCTCTAGCATTTCCAAATGGACTCTTTCCTCCTAAAGTACCATTTTACTTACACTGCTCTTCGTTGGTCTCCTTAGAGATCTCATTTCCAAAGGCCTAGTGTCCTTGCCCTGGCATTCAAGGCTTCTCGTGACCTTTGTATTATTTACTACCACTCAAGAGATGGAAATGGAATACAGGCTATTGTCTCCTTCCACACTGAACCAGGCTCCAAAACAGTTAGGAAAGGTCTATGGGTAACTACCTGCTTGGATGTGCATAAAAACTTCTGCATTGGCTGTGCCTATAGCTCAGTGGGGAGGGCTTCAGCTATATACAGTAAGGCTGGTGAATTTGAACTGGACCCAGGCCAGCTAAAAGAACAATGACAACAGCAACAATAACAAAAAAATAGCCGGGCATTGTGGTGGGCACCTGTAGTCCCAGCTACTTGGGAGGCTCAGGCAAAAGAATCATGTATGCCCAAGAGTTTGATGTTGCTGTGAGCTGTGATGGCACAGTACTCTACAGGGTGACAGCTTGAGACTCTGTCTCAAAAAAAAACAAAAAAAAAACAACCAAACAGGCTTTGTGGCTCAAGCAGCTAAGGTGCCAGCCACATACACCTGAGCTGGCAGGTTCGAATCCAGTCCAGGCCTACCAAGCAACAATGATGGCTGCAACCAAAAAATAGCCGGGCATTATGGGGAGTGCCTGTAGTCCCAGTTACTTGGGAGGCGGAGGCAAGAGAATAGCTTGAGCCCGGGAGTTGGAGGTTGCTGTGAGCTGCGATACTACAGCACTCTACCCAGGGTGACAGCTTGAGGCTCTGTCTCAAAAAAAAAAAAAAAGAAAAGAAAAGAAAAGAAAAAAACAAAAACAAAAAACAACCAAACAAAAAATTCTGCATTTATAGCATGGGTCCAGTTCTCTTAATTAGCTTAAAGGTTTGTTTGGGGTGGCTTTTGGTGTCTCTGATAGAAATTATGGGTGGCTCATGCCTGTGGTCCCAGCGCTGTGGGAGGCCGAGGTGGGTGGATTGCTTGCACTGGGAGGTTCGAGACCAGTATGAGCAGGAGTGAGCCAGAGTGAAACCCCATTTAGTAACATCAAAAACAGCCAGACATTGTGGCAGGTGTCTGTAATCCCAGCTACTGGGGAAACAAAGGGAAAGAGAATTGCCAGAGGAAGAACAGTAAAAAAAAAAAGAAAAGAAAAAGAAAGAAAATAAACAAACAAAAAACTTTAAATGAAGAAGAATGAACAAGCAAGCTGAAATTTAAAAAACAATTTTGAAAATTAAAAAAAAAAATAGATAAAAAAGAAATTATGGAATTCTCCTTTCAGTTTAAAACTTCCTTCCCAGGCTTGGCGTTTGTAGCTTAGCACCTAAGGCGCCGGCCACTGGCCACATACACTGGAGCTGGTGGGTTCGAACCCAGCCCCAGCCTGCCGAACAGCAATGACAACTACAACCAAAAAAGAGCTGTAAGCCCAAGAGTTTGAGGTTGCTGTGAGCTGTGATGTCCCAGCGCTCTATCTAGGGCAACATAGAAACTCCTGTCTCAAAAAAATAAAAAAAACTTCCTTCCCAGTCCACGGCTGGCCCTCTCGCCCATTCCATGTTACCTGTCCAGTACAGCGTCCACTCGCATACAAGGTGAAAGAGCCTTCCCCTGCTCTGAATTTGCATTATCCTTTCCACCCAGAGACCTGCCATTTTAATACCTGTCACATCTGGCCGCGGGGAAAACCGCCTAAGAATTTTTGGTAAACCTCGTGGGTGTGGAGAATGAAGAGGGTGTGTGATGTCAAAGCAACCAGTGATTTTCTGTTTTGCATATTGTTCTAGGTCAATTACTCTTTTTGAGCCACTTTGTTTTGCAAATGTGAAAACAACTCGCCTCTTCTGATATGTAAATATTATAATAACAAGAATAAAAGCAACTTAATCGCCTAATGTTGATTTGTTTTTCACTTGTACCAGTCAACACCCTTTACCCTATTTCATTTGGTTCATTCAACAAATACCTTGTACTGGGTTCTACACTTTTCCAAGCACTGTCCTAGGAGCCACTGCCCTGAACGAGTTCAAATGAGAAGAAATGAGTGTTTAAATAATAAGTACAGTAGTGAAGTAATTAGATGATGTTCTGTGAAAACAAGACAGTAGAAAGGCAATGGAGTAAGGGTGTGATCCTGGTGAGTGGCCAGGAAAAATCTGTGAGGAGGGAACATATGTGAGTTGAGATCCAAGGATAGGGAGTGGGCAAAAATAAGGAGTTGCAAAGACTCAAAGGAGCACCTCCTAGTGGAGGAAAAAGCAGGTGCAATGAGAATGGACTGCAAATGAGTTTTCTTACAGGGCGCAAAAGAAAGGGGCAGGGGGCTGCCGGAAAATGAGTGTGGGGCTCAAGACCAAATTTGAAGAGGAAAGAGCTAAAATCCAGATCATCCTGCACGATGCCTAAAAGAACCCCAAATACATATAGTAGCCATTGCCCCATTTCTCAGATGAGGAATCTAAAATTAAGACTCAAAGACGTTTTGTAATTTTCTCTGACATCCAACTGCTACAAAGGTGAGCTGCGCCGGATCCACATCTGGGGCTATATTATTTCATGTCCCTGCGGTCAGCCCTGGAACCCTGTGTCTGCAACTGAGGTTGAGTTAGACTAGGCTGCCGAGTGCCAAGGGTAATCTCCCCAGAGGACCCAGCAAGTGCTTGTCACACTGCAGGCTTGGTAAGTGTTTGAAATGAATGGAAAAACAAGGGAACATTCTAAACCAGCATTTTCCAGGTAAACTGGAGAAACCATTGTCTCTAGAATTTTATTTTTCAGAATGCTCATAAATGAAGCCTGCAAAAGTGTTGAGTGCAAGCTAGGTTTGTTGCCTAGACCCTCTCTAGTGAAGCCGATGGTTAGGTTGGATGTTTTTTGATGCAACTCTGTATTACAGATGAGAAAACAAAAATGTAGCTTGGGGTCTTCTCCTTTTTTGAGACACAGTTTCAAGCTGTTGCCCTGTGACAAGGCATCATACCTCACAGCAACTTCCCACTCTTGGGCTCAAGCCATCATCTTGCCTCAGGTTTTCTATTTTTAGTAGACGCAGGAGTCTTGCTTTTGCTCAGGCTGGTTTTGAACTTGTGAGCTCAAGCTATCCACCCACCTTGCCCTTCTAGAGTGCTAGGATTACAGGCGTGAGCCACCATGCCCAGTCCTTTTGGGTCTTCTACAGGGCTAAGGTGTGACAATCTTGTTGACAACTTGAAAGGATAATGCAATTGTCTTAGCATTTTAGAGGTCAAAGCTCCTATTTCTTGAGAATCTGATGAAAGCTAATGAATTCTTTTCCCAGGAAAATGCTGTCAGTATACATTTAGTAGGGCTAATGGCCTGCTTTTGGAGCCCCTGCAGTAATTTATTATTTTAGGTCTAGGACGGCCTCTTGAGACATCGGCACACACACACACACACACAAAGCACATTTTTGGTGGGGACAGAAACCAGTGTTTCCCTCAGCTCCAGAAGTAAGCTGAGGAACAAGCTGAGGGCTCTGAAGACAGGACCCCTGATTGACAGACTGGCTTTTGCAGAAGTTCATTGTCCTTAGTGGCAACTGAGATTATTTTAGAAAATCTTAAGCAACAGATGTGCTGGTGTCCAGATCATGTGCCACGCTTCAGGTGGAAGATTGCGTTTTCTGAGAACAGAGAACTGCAGAACCCAGGAAAAGGGAGGCCAAGTTCAACCTCTTATTATTCTTTTCAATTCCTATTTAAATAACTCAATTGTGTCGGGGCTAGAGAGCTGGGTCTTAATCTTGGCGAGATCTCTGAAACCCTAGTAAGCAAATAATAAAGATTGTTAGCAGACTGGGGAAAAGATGCTAGAATATCGTCACGTTAGAGTAAAACTCATAGGACCAACTATGATGAGACAATTAGCCAACTCTCACCCTCGTTTTACTAATAATTACTTGCAAGAGATAATCACTTTTTGGAATATATTGAGACTTTTTGTGAATGAATGCTTCATTTGCATTAAAAGAATGTGAATTTCACAGCTACTGAAGGCAGTGTCTGATAAATGTCAATCAGGTGTAGTTGGCTGATAGTGTTCAAATCTTCCATATTCTTAGGGAATTTATAAAAATCTTCACATTCTATAAATCACTCAAAGGCATATGTACAACAGTGGTTGTGGGTTCGTCTGTGGGTGTGTCTCTTTTCCCCTTTATTTCTGTCCATTTTTGCTTCATGTATTTTGAAGCTCTCTTATTTGATACACAGTCGCTTAGAGTTCATTGCTGCGTGTTCCTGATGAACTGAGTCTTTCAACATTATAGAATTTCTGCCCTGACCAGCCTGAGCAACATAGTGAGACCCTATTTCTTTTCTTGCCTTTTTTCAGACAGAGCTTCACTATGTCGCTGTGGGTACAGTGCCTGGGAGTCACAGCTCACAGCAATCTCTATCTCTTGGGCTTAAGTGATTCTCTTGCCTCAGCCTCCCGCCTGCAACAATGCCTGGCTATTTTTTGTTGCAGTTGTCATTGCTGTTTAGCTGGCCCAGGCTGTGTTTGAACCTGCCAGCCTTGGTGTATGTGGCTGGTGCCGTAACCACTGTGCAACGGGTGCCAAGCTGGCTAATTTATTATTTTTTTTTTTAAGAAATGGGGGCTCGGTACCCGTACCATAGCGGTTATGGAGCCAGCCAGATACATCGAAGCTGGCAGACTTGAACCCAGCCTGGGACAGCTAAACAACAATGACAACTGCAACAATAAAATGGCCAGGTGTTGTGGTGGGCGCCTGTAGTCCCAGCTACTTGGGAGACTGAGGCAAGGGAATCACTTAAGCCCAAGAGTTTGAGATTGCTGTGAGCTGTGATGCCACGGCACTTCACCAAGGGTAACATGGTGAGACTCTGTCTCAAAATCAATCAATCAATCAATCCATAAATAAAATTAGCTGGACTTGGTGGTATGAGCCTGTAGTCCCAGCTGCTCAGAAGGCTAGGGGAGGATCACTTGAGGGTTTCTGTGAGTTGTGACAACATGGCCCTCTAGCCCAAGCAACAGAGTGAGTCTTGTCCTCATTTTGCTGGTGAGAAAACTGATGCCCAGAGAGTCAGAGGTCACACAGTGAATTAGTGCTATGTGAAGAACTGATATCTACTCATTTTCAATTCAGCTTTTCAGATACAGTCTTTGGAAAACATTGGCAGACACCAACATTGGCTTCCAAATTTGTATTTTTGGGGGAAGTAAATATGATAGCGGGGGAGTTCCTCAGCTTTAATTTATAACCCAGGTTTCTTTTAACCAAGACAAAAAGTTTTATTAATTTTTTTTAGTTTTTAAAGTATTTATTTACTTATTTTTTGAGACAGTCTCAGTCTATCACCCTTGGTAGAGTGCCATAGCGTCACGACTCACAGCAACCTCCAACTCTTGGGCTTAAGCGATTCTCTTGCCTCAGCCTCCCGAGTAGCTGGGACTACAGGTACCCGCCACAATGCCTGGACACTGCTATTTTAGCTGGCCAGGGCTGGGTTTGAACCTGCCACCCTCAGTATATGGGGCTGGCACCCTACCCACCAAGCCATAGGTGCCAACCAGCCACATCTCATTTCAATCAAGTTGAAAGTAAAGAAAGAAGGGGCGGCGCCTGTGGCTCAAAGGGATAGGGTGCCGGCCCCATATGCCGGAGATGGCGGGTTCAAACCCAGCCCAGGCCAAAAAATGCAAAAAAAAAAAAAAGAAAGAAAAAAAATCATATGTTATCAAAATATCATGGGAGTCCAATGAGCAGGCTGGATCAGATTGGCCCGCTTTGAAGCATTACTGCTTTATGGTATGTTGTATGGGTGTATAACCACAAGATGACTGCCAACAAGACCAGCCTGTGGGAGCCGCTGGGGAAGAACGTGGCTATTTCAGGGGTCAGGAACTGGCTGTGGTATTCCACCTGTGAAATGGAAACAACAGAAGCTGGCATGAACCGTGAGTTCTCCATAACCAGATGTGACAGGACTTCAGTCCGGGAATCCATCCATCAATGCTGACAGGAGGTTTTGTTCTGTTTTGTTTGTTTTTAATCTCCTGTCTGTCATACATAAGCCCAGTTTCTGTTTTGCTTAGAAAGCGGTGTTTCAGCGTGTTTCAGCAATTCCTTTCCCACAGAGGGAGGGATTCCACCACTGCGGCCCGAGGAAGACCTGCAGACCAACAGCCGTGGGATGCTCTGCTTTTGATGCTGCAGTTGAGGTTAACAAAAATTAAAGGAAGTCTGACAATACTGATTAAGTGGAGAAGATGTGGCTTAGTGGGAATTTCTCACTTTGCTGCTAGGAATCTACACTGGGACAACTATTTAAGAACATAGTCTTCAGGGCCAGGTACAGTGGTTCACACCTATAATCCTAGCACTTCCGGAGGCCGAGCTGGGTGGATCTTTTGAGCTCAGGAGTTTGAGACCAACCTGAGCAAGAGTGAGACCCCATCTCTACTAAAAAAATAGAAAAAACTAGCCAGGCATCGTGGCAGGTGCCTGTAGTTCCAGCTACTTGGGAGGTTGAAGCATGAGGATCACTTGAGCCCAAGAGTTGAGGTTGCTGGGAGCGATCAGGATGCCATAGCAATTTACTCAGGGCAACAGAGTGAGACTCTGTCTCAAAAAAAAAAAAAAAAAAAGAAAAAGAAAGAAAGAAAGAAAGAAAGAAAAGAAAAGAAAATATTCATAGTAAAGCTTAGCTGACAGACTTTCTCAGGCATATACACAAGAGAAACTCTTGAAGAGCACTAAGAGATACATAGAAAGACAGTTTGAACAGCTATGCTTATAACTGAAAAGAACTATAAGCCATATATCTACAGAGATATATAAGGACAGATGGACACAGATATCTACAAATGTATATAGTAGGTCAGGTGATAGACACAAACATACAGATAAGAGAATGAATGAATTGTGATATGTTTATGTTAGGGAATAGTATACGTGCTACAAGAATAAAAATGAAAAAATTACAGCTAAATGAAACAATAGGGAAGAAACTTCTTTGTTTTGTTTTGTTTTTTTTTGAGACTGAGTCTTACTCTATTGCCCCAAACTGGAGTGCAGTGGGTGGCCTCCTCCCAGGTCACAGTAACCTCCAACTCCTGGGTTCAAGTGATCCTCCTGCCTTAGCCTCCCAAGTAGCTGGGACTAAAGGTGCCCTCTGCTGTGTCCAACTAGTTTTTCTGTTTTTAGTAGAGACAGGTCTCATTCTTACTCAAGTTGGTCCAAGTCTTGAGCTCAACCAATCCTCTGGCCTCAGCCTCCCAGAGGATTTACAGGCATGAGCCACCATTCCCAAGGCAACAGGGAAGAATGTTGAACACATAATGTTCAGTGAAAAATGGATGGCGACTTAAAATATGACAGGATTGGTGGTGCCTGTAGCTCAGTGGGCAGGGTGCCTGCCACATACACCCAGGCTGGTGGGTTTGAACCTGGCCTGGGCCAGCTAAACAACAATGACAACTACAACAAAAAAATAGCCAGGCGTTGTGGCGGGCGCCATGGGAGGCTGAGGCAAGAGAATCACTTAAACCCAAGAGTTTGAGGTTACTGTGAGCTGTGACACCATAGCACTCTACTGAGGGTGACACAGAGAGACTCTGTCTCAAAATAAATAAATAAATAAAATGAAATAAATAAAATATGACAGGATTTTTATAGGGTTTAAAAACAAACATAGGGCAGTGCTCGTAACTCAGTGGATAGAGTGCCTGCCACATAGACCCGGGCTGGCGTGTTCAAACCTGGCCTGGGCCAGCTAAACAACAGGGACAAGTACAAACAAAAAATAGCGGGGCATTGTGGCGGGCGCCTGTAGTCCCAGCTACTCGGGAGGCTGAGGCAAGAGAATCACTTGAGCCCAAGAGTCTGAAGTTGCTGTGAGCTGTGATGTCATAGCACTCTACCCAGGGAGAAAGCTTGAGACTCTATCTCAAAAACAAACAAACAGACAAACATATGTAGGTCAGTTGGGTATATATATACACACACACAAACAAGAGAATAAATAAATAATTCATTACAAGCATTTGTAATGATGATTATAACTTTGCCTGATGTAAATATGATTTATGCAATATGATTTATGACAGAAATAAATTATGAAAGTTGGGAAAATTGAATCTTTTCCTCTCATCATAATCTCCAATGAATTCCAAGTGTTTTTTCTTTCCTGGGGCCCTGTACTCAAATGGGAATAATTTTGCTATCAAAAAACACCATACTTAACACACAGACTTAGCCTAGATTCATATTTCTTGGTGTGCCACTATGGAAAAATGCAAAAGCAGAAACGCCAGATTTTAAACGTTGACTTTGGTGGTTGGACTCAACTTTCTTTTGTTTAATGAGAAGACAAAGAGCTCGGTTATTTTTCTTTTCATTCATGGCATGATTTCTCAAAGTTACTGTAGAAGAGAGAAAATTAAAGATTCAACTGTCAGCTTTTATGGTAGTGGAAGGGAACGTGATAGCTCAACATTCATGTGTCTAAAAAGATCACAAATCAGTTGAGATCTCCAGTGAGAGTCTCTCAGGAACCTGGAAAAGGAAAAAAATAAGATGGTTCTTACTAGATTAGACAGTAGAGGGGATAAAACTGACCTAGATAGTCTCCTGAAAAAGACTGGCCAGAAGGGATATCCAAAATAAGAATGAGACTCAGTGCCCGCAGCTCACTGGTTAGGGCACCAGCCACGTACACCAAAACTGACAGGTTCAAACCCGGCCTGGGCCTGCTAACCAACAATGACAACTGCAACAAAAAAATTGCTAGTCATTGTGGCGGGTACCTGTAGTCCCCGCTACTTGGGAAGCTGAGGCAAGAGGATCACTTAAGCACAAGAGTTTGAGGTTGCTGTGAGCTGTGACACCACAGCACTCTACCAAGGACGACATGGTGAGACTCTGTCTCAAAAAAAAATAATCAAAATAAGAATGAGTTGTTGAGACGGGAGATTTGATAACCAAAGGGCAAGACAAGATTTTCTCTTGTTTTTTCTTCCTTCTTTCTCTCCCTTTCTTTTTTGTCTCTCCTCTTCCTCCCTCTTTTCCTCCCTCCCTGCCTCTCTTCTTTCCTCCTTTTCTCCCTCCTTTCCTTTCTTCTCCTCCTCCTCCTTCTTCTTCTTCGAGTTTTTTGTTGTCCGGGCTAATCTCAGACTCCTGGGCTCAAACACTCCTCCTACCTCAGCCTCTCAAGTAGCTAGGATCCCAAGTGTGTACACAGCTAGAAGCCTTTACAGGAACTGTCCAGAGGATGAAGTAATTCACTTCATGACAAAGTCACTCCTGTTGTGAAGATGGATGAAGGATAGGGTAACCCTTGAATTTTAGACTATATCAGGAATGTCTAAGGAGACAGCGCCAGATCAAGGGTTGGCCAGACAGACAGAATCTAGAACAACAGTTTACCAAGAGCTTTAAAATATCACCCCAAATAAGATATTGGGGAAACATTTACCAAAATTCCTCTTGAGGACCAGACTATATGTGGTTGGGGGAAAAATGATCCATAAATCTTGGACTGCTGATGGGCCCGTTCTCTTGCCTACAAAGGTCTCTGGGTATCTTAGTTTATTCACCTAGCAAACATCTGTTGAGCACCAGATAGATGCTTGGGCACATTGATGAATGAGGCAGGCAGGTATTCCTGTCTTTGTAGCATTTCTACAAGGGAAGACAGGCAATAAGAATGGGCATAATGAAAAAGTAAATTAGATAGCATAGTAGAAGAGAAGTAGGTACTTTTACCACACACACAAAAATGTAATCATGTGAGATGATGGATACGTTAATTTGCTTGACTGTAAAGACCACTGCACTATGTGTCCACATCCCAAAACATCAGAAGCTGGCATGGTGGTGTATGCCTGTAGTCCAAGCTACTTTGGAGGCTGAGGAGGCATTACTTGAGCCCAGGAGTTCAAGGCTGCAGTGAGCTATGATCAGGCTGTGACTAGCTACTGCACTCTAGCCCAAGCAACAGAGCAGTATAGCAAGACCCTTCCTCTAAAAAAAAAAAAAAAAAAAAAAGTCTGGGCGAGGTGGCTCACACCTGTAATCCTACCATTTTGGGAGGCCCAGAAGGGTAGATTGCCTGAGCTCACAGATTTGAGACCAGCCTGAGCCAGAACAAAAACTCATCTCTAAAAATAGTCAAGCGTTGTGGTGGTGCCTATAGTCCCAGCTATTTGGGAGGCTGAGGCAAGAGAATCACTTGAGCCTGAGAGTTGGAGGTTGCTGTGAGCTGTGATGCCACAGCACTCTACAAAGGGTAACAAAGTGAGACTCTGTATCAAAAAAAAAAAAAAGAAAGAAAGAAAGAAAGAAAGAAAGAAAGAAAAAAAAAAAAGGCCTATCATGTTGTATACCATATGTATATAGTTAAAAAGAAAAAGTTAAGGGGAAAGTTAGATGCCTTCCTCTGTGTAGAGGAGAAAGTTTTAAGGGGAAAGTTAGATGCCTTCCTCTGAGTGGAGCAGCTAAATTTCCCCTCTTGCTTTGGCTCAGGGACTATAGAAGGTATGACAATTAAGTTTGTAATATCATCCTAGAAAAAGTGCTGCATACCTTGTTGGTGATATCATCATGGTCACCATTGAGGCTCTTCCCTAGGGCAGTTATGCACTGATGCCCGTCCTTAGTTCACCTTCAAAACAATTTTGAAACTCTTTTTCTAGAATGGCTATCAGGCTATCAAAACAGTTGTATTACCCTTAATGTGCTGAATGTCATCAAAATGCCTTCCTTTCAATATTTCCTTTATCTTTGGGTAAAGAAAAAAGTCACTAGGGGGCATATCAGGTGAGTAGGGAGGGTGTTCCAATATAGTTATTTGTTACTGGCTAAAAACTCCCTCACAGATAGTGCTGAGTGAGCTGGTGCAATGGTGTGATGCAAGAGCCATGAGTTGTTTGGCAAGATTATCAGTTAAGATTTTCCAAATGTTTCTTTATTTATGTCTACTTGGTCTGCTATGGTTCTCACAGTCAGACAATGATTTTTAACACATAATTTGATGAATTTTTGCAATGTTTTCATCAGTTCTGCTTTTTATTGGCTACCCTGATCTCTCTTCATCAGTGATGCTTTCTCTCCCCTCAGAAAAACATTTAATTCATTTGTATGATGCTGTTCTCTTCATGCCATTCTCCTCATAAACTTGGACTAACATATCCTTGATTTCACTTCCGTGCTTGCCAAGTTTAACAAGAAATTCACAAATGTCTGCTGTGAATCAAGCTCCGACATTCTCCCAATGGCACACAAAAACTCACAACACTAATGAATGTTTCTCAGCAAGACATTGCTACCCATTGACACAGATACAACTGTGAGACGCTGATATACCAAAGTTATGAAATCTTACTGAGTTTGTACAGTCCTACCAATGTAAGCATAGGGTGGCATGTTCGTGAAGTTAATTGTCAGACCTCATATATTAAAATTGGTGCTGAACTAAAAGTCTCCTTCCCAAGGACTTCAGATCAGTGTAGTATCTATCATTTCAATCCCTAACTTGGATTAAGCTGATCCTTGATGCTAATACCCTTAGGCACTCTTATATAGTATCTACCATGCCCACTTGACATTAAAAAATAATGTTATTATTTTATTTTTATTATAAAAATATAATAAAATATTTATTTTATTTGTTTATTATATTATCAAAATTATTTTTTAATGTCAAGTGAGGTGGCTCATGTCTATAATCCTAGCACCTATGGAAGACTGAAGTGGGAGGATTACTTGAGACCAGGAGTTAGAGAACAGCTGCAGCAACAGGGAGATCCCATCTCTATAAAAAGTAAAAAATTATCCAAGAGTGGTGATACACACTTGTAGTCCCAGCTGCTGGGGAGGCTGAGGCAGGAGAATCACATGAGCCCAGGAGTTTGAGGATGCAGTGAGCTATGATGTCACCACTGCACTCTAGCCAGGGCAACAAAGTGAGATTTTGTCTCAAAAAAAATCATGAAAAATGGTTAATTGGGTAAATTCCCACTCAACGCGCACATTGCACAAGTATACTGCACACTTTCTTGGTGAAAAGCACAACTGTGACCTAGACTTTGACCTTACAAAAGCAAACTATGCAATAGTACCTCCATATGAATCTGAAATCTTAAAAAAAGAAAAAAAATGGTTAAGGGTATGCGGCACCCGTAGCTCAGTGGGTAGGGCACCAGCGGCATAGACTGAGGCTGGCAGGTTCGAACCCAGCCCGGGCCAGCTAGATGACAATGGCAACTATAAAAAACAATAGCTGGGCATTGCTCTGGGAGCCCATAGTCCCAAGCAGCTGGGGTTACAGGTGCCCTTCACAATACCTGGCTAGTGTTTTTTTTTTTTTTTTTTGGAGATGGGAGTCTCCCTCTTGCTCAGGCTGGTCTAGAATTTATAAGCTCAAGAATCCACCTGCCTCACCTCCCAGAGTGGTAGGATTACATGCATGAGTCACACTGCCTGGCCCAATTTAACTTGTCTTATGCCTAATATTAATAATAATAATGATAATATGACTGACATTATTTGCTACAAGGCACAGAGGGGTTAAGTAATGTTCCCAAGGTCACTTAGCCCTCTGTACCTGAGGAAAAGCCTCAAATTTATGGAAATACTAAAATTTAATACTAAAATACTAAATAGAGGCAAATTAATCCTGACCCTCCCATTTATAACTGGGAAAGAAAAATTCAGTTCAACCCACAAGTATTGTTTTATGATATCAGCTATTGACATATGTCCTTCATATTCAAATATGAAGGACACGGTTTCTCTGCTTTAGGCTCTGAGAGTCTCTAGGGGACTGAGTGAAAACATTCGTGGAGCCCATGGAAAGCCTGTGTGTTGTGTGTAGACGCTTGTCTGACATGGCTGTGCAGCCCGTGGAAGGCCTGTGTGTTATTTGTAGATGCTTGTCTGACGTGGCTGTGCAGCCCGTGGAAGGCCCGTGTGTTGTGTGTAGATGCTTGTCTGACGTGGCTGTGCAGCCCGTGGAAGACCCGTGTGTTGTGTGTAGACACTTGTCTGACGTGGCTGTGGAGTCTGTGGAAGGCCCGTGTGTTGTGTGGAGACGCTTGTCTGATGTGGCTGTGCAGCCTGTGGAAGGCCCGTGTGTTGTGTGTAGATGCTTGTCTGACGTGGCTGTGCAGCCCGTGGAAGGCCCGTGTGTTGTGTGTAGACGCTTGTCTGATGTGGCTGTGCAGCCTGTGGAAGGCCCGTGTGTTGTGTGGAGATGCTTGTCTGACGTGGCTGTGGAGTCTATGGAAGGCCTGTGTGTTGTGTGTAGACACTTGCCTGACGTGGCTGTGGAGCCCCTGGAAGGCCCATGTGTTGTTTGTAGACGCTTGTCTGATGTGGCTGTGGGGCCCCTGGAAGGCCTGTGTGTTGTGTGTAGATGCTTGTCTGACGTGGCTGTGCAGCCCCTGGAAGGCCCGTGTGTTGTTTGTAGATGCTTGTCTGATGTGCCTGTGGGGCCCCTGGACGGCCTGTGTGTTGTGTGTAGAGGCTTGTCTGACGTGGCTGTGCCGCCCCTGGAAGGCCCGGGTCTTGAGTGAATACGCTAGGCAGATGTGGAAGTGGAGCCTGTCGAAGGCGCTGGTGTGGGGTGGAGATTCTTGTCTGACGTGGCT
>CAUYPK010008493.1:0-43761 GCA_963574355.1 Loris lydekkerianus | reverse complement strand
TTTTTTAAATTAAATCATAGCTGTGTACATTAATGCGATCTTGGGGCACCATACACTGTTTTTATAGACCGTTTGACACATTTTCATCACACTGCTTAACATAGCCTTCCTGGCATTTTCTTAGTTATTGTGTTAAGACATTTATATTCTACATTTACTAAGTTTCACATATACCCTTGTAAGATGCACCGCAGATGTGAGAAGATTCAATTATTGTTCCAGTCCTTGTTTACGTACTGCTGGTGTTGATAAAGCACAGCTATATTGAGCTGGTGTACAGTTCAGTTTCCATAACTAGATAACCTTCAGCTTGTATATACAATGATATAAAAGATTCTAACTTGTAAAAAAGGCAAGAGAAGGAAGTATTGAAGGCTAAACAGGTGAGAGGTGAACAAAATATGCCAGCTGTTCAGAATGATTCCAATAGTAGTTTTTTTAAATATCCAACCTGACTTTCCTCTAGACATGTAGCTAAGTATTCTTTTTTCACGTGAGAATAGGAGACAGAACTTGGAGATAGGATAGTGAAAAGGGAAGAGTCACTCATTTGAAAAGAATTCAGAAAAAAAAAAGAAAGAAATTAAAACAATAAGCTCTTGGGATTTCAGGGAAAAAATGCTTAGGAGAATTTTATGTAGGCTGACCAAGCATCAACTGAGGCACATCGATACAAGTAGCCATCGGGCAGTATCGGGATTAATCTCGTGTTCGTTGTATCAGCTTCAACTCAGTCACAATCAATGCTAACCAAGGCTGAGCAAGAAGCATGGAGTGCCTCATGAAAATAAATCAAACATAAAAAGGGTTTTATTATTAAGAGTTAAGGTATATGCTTATGGAAAAAATAGATTGAGAAAAAAATAGGCTCTCGGACCAAAGCAAGTATTTAAAGGAATGTGGACAAAATTAAATAGCATTTCCTTTCAGTTAAATTTTCTTTGGAAGCAAGTAAGAAAAGCCAGCTCTGACTAAATTTACAATAAATATTTCAACAACTATTTATTGACTACCAAAAATGTGCAGGTATGACTCCAAGCGCTGGGACTATGTCAGCAGGTATAACTGAGTCTTCCTGCCATCCACCGCACACTCTAAGCAGGAGAGGGGAGAAGAGAAACAATAAATACTAGTTGCCCCGTATGTCAGACAGTGATAAGTTCTTGAAGAAGAGTAAAATAAGATAGAGAAGAAAGTGGCTGGGGCAGGAGTGACTTTATGTAGAAGTCCAGGAAAATTATTTTTGATAAGGTGACACTTGAGCAGAGACCCTGTGGGAAATGAGGAAGCAAAAAGAATAGGAATCTCTGTGGGAAGAACATTAAAAAACAAGTGCACAGACTTGGGGGTAAGAACATTTTTGCCATATTCAAGGATGAACAAGAAGATCAGTGTTTAGGATATAGAATGTTCGAGGGAGATAAAAGTAGAAAAGAAGTTTGGAAGGACAGCACAGGGCAGATCATATTGGGCGTGTAGGTCAAGGTAAGAATTATAGATTTTGCTTTAAGTTAGACAAAAAGTTAATGAAGTGCTTTAAACAGAAGAGTATCGTTTATAACATATTTCAAAAGAATCTTTTGTATTGCTGCAGGGAGCTGAAATTATACAGAGGCATGGACTAAAGCAAGGAAAACAGGTTGTTGATTATTTCACCTGGGAGGTGGTGGTATCTTTGAGTACAGTGGTGAGAATGGGATGGAGAGAAGTGGTTAGAACATGTATAATGTTTGAATGGGAAAGACAGAAATATGGTTTGATAGATTTGGATATGGGATATGGGGGCAAAAGAGAAATCTGTGACTGATGCTAAAATATAAATGCTACAAAAGAAAAAAATTAACTATTTTGTTCAATGATACATTCCAAACAATAGAAGAGTGCCTGGAACATAACAGCTGGTCAGTATATGTGTGTCAGATGGATAACTTTTGATCTAAGACATTTGGAAAAATAGATGACAGGGAGAACACTGTTCTGGGAGCAGCTGGTTGGAGGAAGGAACTTGGGCTTCAGATTTGTATATATTTAAGAGGACATGTCAATTAGACATACAAATAAAATTGTAGAACAGGTAGTTGGATGCTCAAGTCAGAAGTTCAAGAATGAGCAGGGCTAGAGAGATTAATTTGAACATGCTGGCATTTGAATTTACAGAATTGGATAAGATGACCTGATAACTGATTTAGGACAGAAACTTAAGAATTTCTTAAACTTAGAAAAAAGACTTAAGGATTGAGTGCTGAGATAGACATCCCAACATTTAGAGCTTGAAGAGATAAGAAAGTCCCAGCCAAGATTCCAAGAAAGAAGGCCCTGAGATCGAGGCAGGGGGAAGGTGAAAATGCTAGAAACCAAGTGAAGAAAATGTCTCAAGAAAAAAAGGATAAATTCACTATGTCAAGGGTTGCTGAGAGACAGAGCAGTAAGAATGAAGCCTGAAAATCACTGGATTTATTGTTACTGATCCTGAGAAGATCCTGGATTGGCACAAAGGATGGAGCAGATCAAACGAAACATGGCTGGGGAGGGAAGCAAGTGAAGTGACAGTGAGTTTAGACGTCTCTTTCAAGCAGTTTTACTTTTAGAAGAACTTTAAAAAATGAAGAGCGATGAAGAGTTAAGGGAGGATTTCTATAAGATGGGAAATACCATAACATGTTTGCATGGGTGTTGATAACCTAGCAGAGAAGGAAAAAGCAATGAGGCATTAGATGTAGGATAATTATAGGAACAAAATCCTTAAGCAGTCCCAAATAAATGAGATCCAATTCATAGGGGGTGGGATTGACCTTAGATAGGAGCATGGACAGTTGAGAAAGAAGTCAAATTTATGAACACAGAGGCAGATCTATCTGGATATTTTTCCTGGGAGAATCAGTGGAATGATTCAGTGGAATGTACACATTCACTGATCAGTTTGGAATGATTCTTTATGAAATAAGAGTTCATCAGCTTATTCATTTACTAATAATGAAGAACTCATCAGCTAATAATGGAAAATAGAAGTTATTCTGAGTGTGAAGGGAGGGTGAAATAGCTCTCTATGTGGAAAGAAGAGTAAGTTAGAAAAATGTATAAGAGGTTTAGCTCACATTAGAAACCACTTGATATGATAAAGCTTAAGAATTCTATAACTGATGGTCATGAATTTAAAGTGAAAATAGTTAGTGCGATTGTGCTGCTTGCCTTGCCATGTTCTGTGGCTTGGAATGGTTAGCTTTAATCAGGGTTGCAGTTTTTCACAGAAGTTTTAAAGAGGGAGAGCAGGTCTAGAAGTTGAAAGTATGACAAGGAAGCAATTACAATACTGAACAAAGAGATAGGGGCTGGATAAGAACTTGGGGTTATCAAGGTGGAATGAGGGACAATGAAAAAGTTTACCAGAAAGTTCTTGTGGACTTGTTGGAATATGGTACAAGTGAGTGCACTAAAAGTAAAAAAAAGGAGAGGGGTTGCTGTCAAGGAGAAGAATGATTGAACTTGAGATGAAGGGGTCCAGCTAGTAGAATCACTTTCCAAATGGACAATTGACCTGTAATGGAGAAGAATGTTAGGGAATAAAAAAAGGTCTGGTGGTGAATGGATACCCAGATTGATACTGAAATTGTACCCATTGTGACAGAAGTAAAAATGTAGGGAGTTAAGACAGGTTATTACAATTAAATTATCCAAGTAATGAGGACAAGTATAAAGAGATTTAGTGGAAAGACAGGATGTACGTCATCCACTAAAGGAAGAGCTAAATAGCAAAAACTTGAAAAGAGCAAAATTTGACCAACTGGAACCTAAAAATATTTTCATCAAGTTATTGGCATGATTCCTGATTAGATCCTGACTAGTACACTTTTTAAAGAATTATTATTAATCATAGCTGTGTACATTAATGCAATCATGGGGCAGCATACACTGGTTTTATAGACCATCTGACATATTTTCATCACACTGGTTAACATAGCCTTCACAGCATTTTCTTAGGTATTAAGACATTTATATTCTACATTTAGTAAATTTCACATGTACCCTTGTAAGATGCACTGTAGGTGTGCTCCCACCGATTACCCTCCCTCTACCCATCCTCCCCCCTCCCCTCCCCTCCCTTTTTCCTTTCCCCTTCTTCTTGGGCTATAATTGAGTTATAGCTTTCATATGAAAGCTATAAATTGGTTTCATAGTAGGGCTGAGTACATTGGATACTTTTTCTTCCATTCTTGAAATACTTTGCTGAGAAGAATGTTCCAGCTCCATCAGAAGAAGCTGAGTCTTTCATTCGCAGCACTTAAAGATAATCCGTAAGAGATTTTTTTTAATTATTGTTTTTGATTTTGTTTTTAAATAGTGAAAACTCCAGAATTTTTCTTATCCTGGCTTTTCTTGGGGCCTATTTGTTTAAAACATCCTACCTATGCAGAAAATCTCAAATTGATCAGCATTCATCACTGTTGCTTACAACCAATGAATACTAACTTACACACCCTTATGTTATTTCTTACCTACGTGGCTCATATTTTGTATTATCCAATCTATACCATAAACTGAGTCATCTGTTCCAAGACCGATTTTACAAAATTTGTAATATTATGATGTTATAGTAGTGAGTTTTCATACCTAAAAAGCAAATCATCCTTTTTTTTTGTTTATTCTGTTCTAAAATTATCTTTGCTCTTTTCTATAATCCAACAGATAAACTTAATGGTAAAGTTCTAAAGAAAAATTAAATTGGGAATTGGATTAGTATTTCAAATAATTTATAAATTAATTTTGTAAGAACTGACATATTGCAATTAAGTCCTATCATTTCTAACTGTGGATTATCTATCTTTTCCTATTTCAAAACTTTTTCGTGTTCTTTATTAAACTTTATTATTATTATTATTTTCACTTTGAGTTTCCCACAGCTTGGCCTATGTTTTAAAATTTAGAGAGAGGGCAGCTGAGTCTCTGAACACTCTTGGAATGAAAAGAAGTCAAGCAAATATACTTACAGCTTAGGCCTGAAAAAGAGACCTGAAAAATAGAGAAGGTCCTTGCCAGCATTCAGTATATTGCATAGTTTAATATATTCTCTTCCCATCACCTATAAAATGCGTTAATAAGACCAAAAGTGCAAACTTCTTGATACATGTATTATCATATATTAAGTTCTGAAGTCCATAATAAAAATTTAGTCAAGACAGATTGTCCTGTAATTTCTGAATATATTGCAATCCTGTTTCTATAATTTTGCTGATTTACAACTTAAAGTATGACTGAAGATGTTATCTTTGAGTAATGAAGTGTTATATGACTTGGGTGTTTTTAGAAATGTTTTTTCTCCCACCCAGTTAGATCATTCGGAGCATTCTAGCTAATGGCTGCCAAAATGGGGTCATGTGAAACCAGAGTTATTAAACTTAGCATCAAAGGCCTCCATATATACTGATAGGTTTCCAAATGATGCTTCTTCTTCTGAAATTACCTTTTATCTTGGTGTGAAACTCTTAAATTATATTGCTTTCAATATTAATATCATTAGCTATCTTGTCCTCATTTTACAGAAAAATTTCCCTCCTCTCTTTTCTACACCCGATTCTAACATTTTACTTAATGTCCCAGGCTTTTCTCCCTCTCTAGAAACCATTGACCCAACAGCTTGTATTTAAGGGCAGACATGGCATTCTTTGCCATTTCATGGCTCCACTGCCTAACACAGTTCCTGATACTGAGAAGGCACAAAGGAATATTTGTTAAAGGAATACATGTATGCTTTAAAATATAGCCTTTTAATGAGATATATTCCTTTTAGACATTGACCAAACATTCCTGGATGATTTACCATATGTCAAACACTATTTCAGGTGTTGCAAATAGAGAAGCAAACAGGCAGACAAAATACTTCCCTCTAAGAAGTTATATCCTGATAAGAGCAATCAACAAGTTCCTGAACAATTACACAAAGAAGATAATTTAATAAAGAGGAGATAGAGGAGAAATGAAGGCCAAGTTTAAAGCCCCAGCGAAAATGTAGAGGAAAGTAAGAGGGTGGAAGTGAATCACAGGAGATTGAGAAAGGGCTACTACTGAGGCAGGTGGCACTCAAGATGAATGTGTTGGCATGAAAGGCTAAAGACAAGAGTTGGAGGTAGGAGTATCAACTCCATCACCTGCTATGGACAGATTGCATAAGAAAAAGAGAAGAATGGGCCTTGACTTTCACAAAATATGGATCATTGGTGACCATGATAAGGTTAGTGGTGAGAAAAAACACTGGATTGGTGTAGGTTGAAGAGAAAATGGAAGAGGACAGAAAGAAAAATAAAAAATACAGACAACTGTTTGGGGAGTCCTGTTAATGAAGAGTTATATAAAACAATGGGCAGTAAATAAAAGGGACTGTAGGTTAAGGGAAGGTTTGGGTTGATTTTCTTTTGAAGATGTACAATATAAAGGCCTGCCTGCATACCAATTAGAATGAACCAGTTCAGAGATAGAAATAGATGAAGCAGAAGAGAAAGTACCCCTCCAGGAATTCCTACCTAAATTCTTTGGGAAGACAAGATAGAAAACAAGGTTTTTAAAAAGGGTGGTGTGTTTCAACAAGAAAGTAGAGCATATGGTTATGGATAAAAAAAAAAAAAAAAAAATCAATCAATACTGGGAAGATAAGGTAGGTTTTGTCTGATTGCATCTATTTTTTTCTATGAAGTGTACAATGAAGTCATCACTTGAGAATGAATTAGGAATATGGAATTGTCGACATTAACTAAAAAAGGGGGAAGGATAAAATAGTCTCTTCAGATGGAATCGTGAAATCAATGAAAGGGAGTTAAATGAAATACGATATCTGGACAGTGCACTAATATCTGAAGTGAAACTACTCAGTACAGATAAGCGCATTTTCCCCTCAGTATTTAGTTTCTATGGTAAAGAATTGAGAACAGGGATAGTAAGAGTTAGCACATAGTGAAGCTTGTATGTTTTTCTAGAGAAGTGTTAAAAAAGAATCAAGGTTGCTTGCAATGACATGTGATATGCTGAATCACATAATTTAGACTGGGTAAAGAAGGGATTGAGGACAAAAGGAGAATGAGACAAAGTGGAAAAAAAAAAAAATAGTGGAGTCCATAGGCTGCAATTCCAAGACTTTTTGGAGGAAAAGGACTAATGAAAGTGAGATGGAAAGAGTTATAGGGAAGGCCAAAGGATAAGATGCTTGACCTGGAGACTCTGGATCTGCTAAAATTATTGATGTTGTTAGGAAAAAGGCAGGGCAACTTGAGTGGGTGGCTGAGATCATTGGAACTAAAAGGTCACCAATTAAGGAGGCCAGAGAGATGAGTGGGTTAGAGAGTGTGAGTGTCCAAATCACTAATTATGGTAGTACTTGCAGCAATGCTGAGAGAATCAGTGAGCTAGATACTAATGAAACTACTCAATGAATGAAGATGGTACAGGAGGGCAAAGGGTGAGACACACTTCAGAGAATTTCTGAGAAAAGAAGAAAGAAGAAAAATTTGAAAACAGCAGTATGGAAGTTGGAGGCCATCCATGGACATTCAGCCTCAAAGGATGTCAGATATAAGGCAAAAAATCAAACTCCATGTTAGATACCAGTGGAGAAAACAGCACCTTTAGTGCACAAATATGATTTACTTGCTGCAAATGGATAAAGGGGATGTTTGTAAGATAAATAGATAATTAAGATGGTTTTTTTGATAATAGACTGTGACTTTCTGAGAGCCACGTGGAAGAGTGCTAGGAAGGGGAGAAGGTTTCCAATTAACAGCCATACAGAGAAGGAGGAGATAAGATATTTTTCTTTCATTTTCCTTAGAAATAAATACAGGTATCTTTAAATTTGCACTGAATGAATGAATTCATTGAAAATAATACTTATCTGTTTAAAATGAGCATTTTTATTATAAAAATATTCAAGCTTATGATTTAAAAATTTAAATAGCATGGAAGACTATAAGTTGAAATGTAATGTTTTTTGCTCTCCATTCTAACAGCCCACCCTCTGATATATTCCCTCGATGTAACAATGGTTAACAATTTCTTATGTATCCTTACAAAAATATTAGATCCAGAAGCACCAATACAATAATACCACATGCATTGTTTTATATGTTCTTATTAATATTTCTTTTATTTAACACAATTCTAGATAACTTCCTCCAAAAATATGCACACACCCACACACCTCATTCTTACAAAGTCTGGATAGGTTTCTATTATGAGATGAATCCCATAAAAAAAAGTCTGTTTAATTTTGTCATACCAACCACATCCACCATTATTGCTGAAGATTTAGAAGCATCAGGGCTAATCCTGATTACAAGTGTCAATCAAGTATCTTAGGAAACGCTAATGAGGAACTGACTCCCAGAACAAGTAAATGAATGACCAGACTAGAAGTATTTTCTTGCAGCAAGCCTTTAACCTGTATTAAAAAAAGAAGGCCAAAGCTTTGACCAGAGGCAGCAATGCCGCCATCCTGAAGAAAGCACCTGCACCAATGTTAATGAAACTATTTTTTTTTTTTTACTGACTAAACTGGGAATGGGAATGGTGAGTCATCTGTGAACCGTGATCATTCACTGGTCTCCTAGGAAATGGTATGCTATTATCTGCTCTTTATGAATAATTTCTATGTGTCTTATTTTGCTAAATGTATTTACTTATGTAAGTATTCATTGCATTGAAAAGGCAATAACAAAGATAAAAACGTACATTCCACAGTGAAAGGTTCATCATTTGGCACATTCTAGAAATGACATTTTTACAAACTAGTTTTATAGCAGCACTCGTTAACAGGGGAAGAGAAGAAGCATTCCTCGGGAGGGGGGGATTTTAAAGCAAACCCTCTTTCCCCATTGAATTTATGACAAAATGGTGAATACATTGCCTCATAAAATCCATACATTCACCGATTTTTGAATCAAAAACTAATTTGGGGGTAGTATGGACTATTTTACTAGGGCTGGCAACAGGTCAGCTGTTTCTCCCAACTCTACTATATTTCTCCTGTCACCCTTTGGGTGCTCTTGGCCTTTTTATCATATCATAGAAATTCTTCTTTAATTGGAAATCTTTACACTCCGTATTTAGTTTTTAGGGCTTGGCTTCTCTACTTTCAATAACAGAATGCTTTTTCTTAGAAGAACAAAAGGCTTTTTTCTTCCCATATCAGAATATTTTTTGCCTTCCTAGCATTTAGTCTTTTTTTTTTTTTTTTTTTTTTTTTAAGACATAATGCTTCAACATTTTCTCGGAACTCAACCCATATTCTCTGTCCATGAGTTTGGTAGGTCTTTTCTGCTATTTTCAGCAGCAGAACAAGTGCTCTGCCCTGGCCAGTCAATGCTCCCAGGCCCTCTAACTATATTGCCCAGAAGGAGGGTAGTTACATGGATCTTAGAACCTGTGTGAAATCTCCTGGGAGGATACCTTTCTTTCTTTTTCTTTTCCTTCTTTCTGTTTTTTTTGGCTGTAGCTGTAAGAAGGTTAGCTTGAAACTGCGGGTGCCATTTGGCCACCAGGTGCAGCTGACATGGAACCATCGTGAAGTAAGAGAGCATCAAAAAACAGCAGCCAGGTTAGGTTGCCCTTTGCCCTCCTGAAGACTGCATGGATACTTTTCTGTTATGTTAGCCAGTAAGTTTCTTTTTGTCACCATTATTGTTTTTATTATCTGTTTTAAGCCCCTTTAAGTAGTGGTTTTTGTCGTTCGTAACTGAAGTATTTCAGGCTGTGAAAAAATTTCATCTTCCTTAGCACACCCCTGCACATCCAGTGGTCAGGAAGAAACACGGACAGACAGCCTAAATCCTGGCTTGTAGGATCTCACAGGCCACATGGAGTATCTGGGGTCCTGGTGTTGGTGCAGTAGGAATTGGCCAAAGTGTTGGGAATTGAGAAGTGATGTAATTGACCAATGTGGCTCTAGGGAGACCAGGTAGTAGACTCTAAATAATCCACGTGACAGATGACAAAGGCTGGACACAAGTGATGGCCGTGAAGATGAGAAGTAGTATATGGATTTGAAATGATTTGTAGAAAGATTTACAGACCATAAAATTATAGGCTCCTCCAGCTATAACATTGTACCAATTATTAACCAGGTAGTGCAATTACTGGTATTAATTCAAAGTGCTTCTTTGATGTTTTGAGGTTTTTTTCCCAGTACGGTTTCTCTGGGGCCCTGAACACACTACTTGCCTGTCCTGGATCATTCTGTTTTCCCCCCCTTTGATCCCCTCTCACCCTTCCCTACTTCAATGGAATGTGATACAAAAAAAATGATCTTGAAATTTGTATTTATTCTCCTAATAGTATCATTTCTTAATCTCGGCAGTGGGTCTTTTATTTAGCACTGTGTTTAGAGAGATAAGTTAATCCAGCTGCTTATAGGACATGAAGGGAACATGAAAGTCATTGCTTTAGGTGCTGCTTCAAGCAGCACTCTTTTATTTTTCCTTGCTGTCTCCCCATCTCTCTGAAAGGGGAAGAATAAACTCCTGTTTGCTGATCTCTTGCACTGTCATACACAAGTAACCCACAAATAATATTTTCCTAGGTAATGTACTTTCATGTTTGATTGGATAGAATCTCATGAAGTCCTGACATGGTTTTGAAGCTCTTTCAAGAGTTGGTGGCTTCTGCGTGGACTGAACTCTGCCTTACAAAAACACATTTTTTCAACCCCCTAAAAAAATCTACAGTAGCATTTATCATTTCACTTCTCCTAAACCTGAATAGAAAAACAGAATAAAGATGAGGAGTTTGGTAAACAGTAGAGTGAGAGAACCTACAGATTTGCCTTACTTTACAGAAAGATGTGTTCCTGAAAAGTTAATCAGTTTTAAAATAAATCAAATCTTATTTTTAAAACTTTGAGAAGGCGACTATTTAAAGAAACTCAGAAACTAATCTTTCCTTGTGTGAAGTTGTTTCCTTTGGTAATGCAAATATTCACCACTAAATTTATCTGCTTTATTATCTAAGAGATTTGTATTTGATTTTCATGAATGACATATTTATATTCTTACTTTTTAATGACCAGTAATTGTAACGACAAGGATCACTTTCCCAGGCAGGCATGCAATCTCAGAAGCAAGATATAATATTTATATAATATTTAATTCTTAAGAGAGAAATATTTCACATATATTTCCATCCTTCCTAAAAGAACACCTCTGCATTAAATTATCCAAGGTGGCTAAAAAGTCAATGATATGAATATCCATACGAATACGGAGGGAATTAGCATTTTATTTACATGACTATTGTTGAGTATAATCACTTGTATTTTACTCTTGCTGTTCTCTTCATTAAGCCCTTACTCCATCCAGGCAAATGAAATAACTGTTTAAATGTGAAGTTTTTTTATTCCTGTTCTCTTTTCATTGTACATGTCTTACATTTGAGAGCAGGAATGAAGACTCTCAACAACATATTCCTGTATACATCGTTATAATCAAGATAGCCTGTCACTATTTAGATAACAAATGTCTAGAAGGGAAAGAAAACAGACACGTGGGGGGAAGATCTTGGGCAATTACTTGTTATAGGAAATATGTTTGTCCTATCAGGAGTTGTGAGGATCTAATAATGAGCAGGTACCAAATAAGGGCTGCCTGGGAGTCACAGGAGCCAGGAGGGAGCTTTCATTTCATCACTCACAAGAAGCTCTTCTAAAGCACAGGGACATGATGTGAGTAAGTTTGGAGGGATTTAGATAAAGTGCTGGGGTCCATGAGGCCAGGAAAGTAAGTGAAGGGCTGAGTATTATCGCATTCTAATAAGATCCCCGAGCCTTACGCAATGACACGGGGATGGAATAGGATCCTGAAGAGCTGAAACAAAACTTCAGAATCCTGAAGGGCTGATCATTTAAGATAATCATTTTTAACAATATTTTCCCTCAAGAGTGAATTTCGGATTAGAATAGTATAATAAAGAAAAAATAAAGAGATAATAAAATAATTCCAGTTGTGCTTATCTGATGGGTTCACTAGTAACAGATCTAGTGCTCAGCCCTCATAAAATCATTGTCTTTTCCTAGCACAGATAGTATGGATTTTCTCTCAACAAGAAGACATGGAGCAGATTTGAGTGATCTCAGCCTGAATCTCTTTGATCTCCCGAGGCCTGAGCATCTTCTGTTGTGCCACAGTCGTCCCTGGAAGGATTTCCTTTCATTCCGCAGAACCCTTCCGGCTCTCAGCTGGCTTCACCTCCCCAAGTCTGCACGGGGCTTATGAACATTTAACATTTCATAAAGTGGGATTTAAAATAGGAATGTTTACCGGTTTAAAAATGTCATTTTGGGCATATTTACAATGCCTGTCCATATTGACGTAAAGGATGTACTCCAATGATGCCAGATATTTATCTATAAAGTGCTTCTGTTAAATCCCAGGACCAAATTTTTACGCTATACCCATGGATATATTCAAGGTTTTTATATTCTTTGGCATGTTCTCTAAGAGCACTTTCTTTATGATCAATAATCATTCAAAACATTTTATTGAACAGTACGATTAATATACTCAGTAGCACTGAGGTGCAAAGATGAACAGAACAGAGATCTTGTTTCAAGAAGTCCAGGTATGAGGAAACAATAAGAAAGCAAAATAAACAAACAGCAACAATATAAAAAATACGATAGGGTAAATGCCATGACGGTTGTAGGTGCAGGGCACAGATACTCCTCCAAGGGGGCTCCATCCAGCTTTTTGGAAATGGAAACTGCTTTTAGAATTGAGAAAGTTATGATGTTTATCATTCCATGTTAAGTAACAAGGATGTTTAACCCTTAACTGGACGTTTCATTTTCATTTGTAGCAAAATGAAAAGAGGATAAGTAAATTTAACTGTTAGATCTATTAGAACATTTTGCTTTAATCGTTCTACTTTTTGCCAGTTCTTTAAATACTCAAGTGGGAATATTTCCACAGATGTGGCAATGACTTATAAAAGATGATGAGCAATAGCTGGTATTGTTTCTAAGAGGATCTCATTAAGATAAGAAAACAATAATTAAATAATTGACGTGGGCAGGAATAGTTTTTATTTTCATGTTTAATGAAGGGGGAAAGTTATCATGTAGAACCCATGATACTGGGTTTTACACTTCATGTATTCATTTTCCTATGTGTATTTATCCTATGCTTCCTTCTTCAAATGCTTCAAATGACTGCGGAAATTTCATAAGCAGAATGAGGAGTTTTGCCAATGTGATGAAATTGATGTGCTTTTGCATTAGATATGTTTCAATAGTCAAAGCTTGATCATGACAGGAAAATTACTGTTTATGAGAGAGTAGACATATAGCCCATCACCTTAATTATGTAAATAGATTAATAAGAGACTATTGGATTAATTGTTTTATATCCATACCACAAACCAAGGGAGATGATTTTCATATTACTGGTCTCAGTGAGCTAAAAAATCCAGAAAATTAAATTCAATTAAATATAGGATATGTATAACATATTCACCCTGGGAGAAACATGTCTCTTAGCTGTTAACTAATAATATGAACCTCAGTAAAATTCAGAACTTTCAAATTAGGAGAACGCTAGTGACATTTTTTTAAAAAACCATTCTAGGAAAATAAAATTCTCATAAAATCTCATGACTCTTCTTAACTCTTCCTTTTACTCCATCACTGGTCCTGATGAGATATAACACGTTTTGTTAATTGATTTTTCTTCTGTCTTCTTCTGTATGACATAAATTATCTGGAATATTCAATGCTTTTTAACTAGTGTGAACTATTTTTTATGAGAGCAAAATGAGCTGGTAATGACTTTGCTTATGGTTTAACCTGTTCGAGAGTAATCCACTTAACTCGGTTTGTTAAGGTGTGATATTACCATTTTTACAGACTCAGTTCTCTGATTTACTAGCGGTGTGAACATGGTGCTGTTCCTTCAGTGAGAGGTTACCCTGGAGGATGTCTGTAGCTTGGCACCCCTCCCCAAGGAATGCTGTAATGTTAACTCACGCTTCCCTCAGAGGGAAAGCAATTCAAAAGTAAACAATCAGCTACCTCTCCCAGACATCTGACACATTATGTACAAAGTACCCTTAGTCCTGGAGCTATTTTGTCAGCCTCAATCTTTAAAGGATATGGCATAAGGATTTAAAAGAGACACCAGACAACAGCATGGACATGCCTCAACCTTCACTTGGCTGCATTTCAAAGAAATTGCACTGGCCATCTGAGCAGCTCCGCTTTGTATCATAGAGAAAAGGCAAATCTTCTTACAAAAAAAAAAAAAAAAAATCCAGTTACATTAGAAAACATTAAGGCCAGCATGGCCGGGGAATGCACAGCGCACAGAGGCAGTAATGAGCCTTGTTGCTACTTCTGTATGGGAGTCCATGTTGGTTGCTTGGTTGATCAGTGGTTGGTTAAACTTGGTCTTGGTCTTCCATTTGCAGCACAGTCTGGCTGTGGAGCGTCAACCTGAACACATACGGCAGGTTGCCACATGCTTCCAAGAAGCTTATCTTTCGGGACAATTTGATAAAGATCTGTTCTTAATAGGCTGACATCTTATTTTCTTTCATAGCAAAGCACACAGTTTTATATTTTAAAACCTTATCTGTGGCAACTGCATTGTGCATGTTTCCATTTTTACCAACTTGCACAACTCCCTGGAAACTGGTTAAAGGTGTAGAAGCTGGACTTGAAAAAAATTTTTTTATGAGAGTATCAGTAGCATTTTGCAGTTATCCCCATTACACAATGATGAACAAACACCATATGTCTTGAGTCTATTTTTCCACATGCAGCTTTTATATCCATGGGCAACGGTGATTGCTTCTATAGGATTGTACCTATGAAGAAACCTTTAAGAGGTTTCTGTGTTGAGAGGTACATTGAACAACACAAGATACTGGTGTTAGTCTCTAGCCCTTCAACAGAGTAACCCTGACAAACTCCAGCCAGTAGGACCTCACAGGTTTTAGCCCCACCTGGCTCCTTTGCTCTGTTTCTCACTTAGTTCTCGTTTCACGCTGTTTAATCTGTGTTACAACGACACCCTCTTGCTTCAAGGCCATGTGTGTGGTTCGAACACAAGCACTTGCTTTTTAAAAAAATAGTCTTTGAATCAGCGTAAATAGAAAATTTAGCCATCATTAGAAATTTGTAAAGATTTTTGAAAGTAAGCCATTTGAAAAGTTTCCACTTCTCTCTGTGGGCTCAGAGACCCTCTCTTCTAGCAGCTGGGTAGGACTCTCTGCAGGGTAGACAGTGCCGTTGAACTCCTTTGGCCCTAAGGATTATTTCTTATTAAAGTCTATGTTGAAGGGCTGGGTACGGTGGCTCACATCTGTAATCCCAGCACTTGGCAGGCTGAGATAGGTGAATTGCCTGACCTTATGAGTTAGAGACCAGTCTAAGCAAGAGTGAGACCCCATCTCTGAAACAAAAAAGAAAAAAATAGCAAAATAGCCGGGTGTTGAGGCAAGAGAATTACTTGAGCTCAAGAGTTTGAGGCTGCTGTGAGTTAACATGCTACAGCACTCAAATGAGGGCAACCAAGTGAGACTCTGTCTCAAAAATAAATAAATAAAAATCTGTGTTGAAAATAGCTTTGTTCCCCCACAGATCCAATTCTCCAAATTGGTCCTGAGAAATTAGCAGAAAAATCAAATAATAACACAACTTCTTCGTGAGATGTAGAGAAGTGCATTAGAAAAAATGTGGGGCTTTGGATGCTTAAAGACTTGGGTCAAATTTCATTTGCTTGCTTGCTATCTGTGATAGCTTAGACAAATGCATACTTTAGATATCAGAGATCCTGTTTAATAGGGACTGGGAGCTTACCCAAGCAGCTAGCACGTGAAGCAATTTTTAAATTTATGGCACTTGTAGAAGAGAGGTAAGCACTGGAGAACTAGCTACAAGTGAAATAAAATCTACTATACACGAAAGAAAAAGGAGACAGACACTCTGCTTAGGTTTTCTGCACAGCTATGTTGCCTCCCATGAAAGCATGTGTCCCAGACAAGTGCTGTCCCTCATGTGAGGGAAAAGCAAAGAATAATCCAAACCAGAGAAGACTTCCTGAGAGAGGTGATGCTTAGGTGCAGTTTTGAAGGATGAGTGAAGGTCAGCAACACAAAAGAAAAGGGAATTCCAAGAAGGAGGGAAAATGTGCACAGAAGCATAAAATAATAAAATGCATTTGCGCATGTGTGAACAGTTCTAGAAAAAAAGATCCAGGTTGGTAAGTGGTAGGAGATTAGAACAGAAAAATTAAATATTAGGCATGTATCAAAAGCCTAGATGGAACAATTGGTATGTATAAGAAAAGGGTATTCTAATTTGCTTACATATATTTTCTCTAAATTCTACCTACCTGCCCTCAATGTATATCAGAACTACCTGCAAAACTTTTTAAAAGGTGAATTTCCTAGAGCTCAATTTTATCTAAAGTAAACAAAGTATTTTTGTTGGAGACACATCTTAGGTGGTTGTCTGATATGAATAAGTGAATATGTCTATGCATTATGCTTTTGTTATTCCTATGCCTCTTATTGAAAATTGACTGTTCTATATACAATTCCATTACAACCCAGGCTCTTTCATTCCTTCCAAGGTGTAGCGGATAATATGATCCACAAAGTTGTGCTAATGTGCCTGAGACAGACAGAACTCTTTGTTGAACATACGTTTTATTTACAAAAGCATTCTGAAAACAAGGTCTCTGTCTTTGTTGCCTACGTGGAAAAAGTGATGAAAACTGTAAACCTTCCGTGAGATACAAAGGTTAATAAAGGTTGTTATGACGCTTAGTGGACTTCGGTTTTTTTTTTTGAGACAGAGTCTCACACAGCAACTCCAAACTCTTGGGTTTAAGTTATTGTCTTATCTCAGCCTCTCAAGTAGCTGGGACTACAGGCACCTGCCACAATGCCTGGCTATTTTTAGAGACGAGGTCTCGCTCTTGCTCATGCTGGTCTCAAACCTGTGAGCTCAGGCAATCCACCCACCTCGGCCTCCCAGAGTGCTAGGAGTACAGCCATGAGCCACCCTTACTGGGGTTCTTACATCACCCCTACAATCATTCCATGTAAGACTTTTCCCACTGTACATTTTCATAAGGCAAGTTCTCTTCTTTGAAATTTAGAATTTTTCTTGAAGGTAGTGTTGTTCCTAAGTGGGACTCCAGGTAGAGAAGTCAGCAGTGCTGACAAGTGCACATCCTTAACCCACTGCATCCTTGGGTTACCCAGAATGCCTCTCTGTATAATTTGGAAATTTGTCTTCAATGATTCATTCAGCAATCTTTAGAGCAGCAGTTCTCAACCTGTGGGTTGCAACCTCTTTGAAAGGATGAAAATACATCCTGCATATCAGGTATTTACATTAGGATTCATAACAGTAGCAAAATTATAGTTATGAAGTAGCAATGAAAATGACTTTATGGTTGGGGTCACCACTACATGAGGAACTGTATTATAGGGTCACGGCATCAGGAAGCATTAGGAAGGTTGAGCAGCACTGCTTTAGAGGCTTTGCCTTATCTGTCATGGGCTCTTAGCACATATATCTTAGTTTAATAATATCAAAAATTCAAATAGTACCTTAGGCTAGAATTAAGCGAGAATGTCCTAGAGCTGGACTTATTTATATCCATATTTCATTCTATCTTGTTTCAGCAAGCAGGGGTTATATCTCACTCAGTTTTGTGAGGCCTAGGACAGCACCCAATTTTCACAGTGTTTAATAACTCTAAGTTCAATGCTTTTGAATCATTTTTAAAGCTCAGAAAAATGCTACATGAAAGTAAAAAGTGAAAGACTTTCACATGTGGTAGGTATTATTCAACCTAGTTTAAAAAAAAATAAAAAGGAAATTATGGTATTACAGGGATACATCATTTCGTTTACTGTTCCCTTTACACTTTTAAGGGAATTTCATACATCTCACACCTTTTGTTCTTCAGCATGAACGCATAGAGACTTTGTATATGGTGCAGAGGTAATAGATGAGAAAACTAAAATTGAATATAGGATTTAAGATTCCAAATTCAGTGAATTACAAGATACACATTTTGCTCTTCTTGCATTGAAATACAGAGCCTGTTTCCCTTTGTTGAGCTGGGCTTGTTTTTGGCCAACATAATTCAATGGAAATTTTGGCCAACATAATTCAATGGAAATAAAGTTACATAACTTCCAAGGCAAGAACCAAAATCACTTTAAGTTTTCCATTTGGGTTCCTTGGAATCATTGCCCTGGGGACCTTCCTCCTTGGAATCCACTAATGCTGTTGCGGGAAGCTCAAGACATTTTGACAGCTCCAAGTGAACTATCATGGGTCACAGCCAATTTTAACTTCGAGCCATGTGAGTGAGCCACCATGGTCATGCAGCCCAGTCCAGCCTTCAGACAACTGACGCTCTACCTAACATCTGCTGACAACACATGAGAGGTTCCTCAAGAATCATCCTTCATCTTGCAGTTGGTCCATAGAACTGTAGTAAATAATATTCAATTCCTATCTCGTGGTATTAAGTTCTGAGTGATACGTTATGCAAACTAGATAAACAGAATGACATTTGGCACCAGAAATAAGGAGCAATATGAGAATTGTATTGACAAAAGCAAAAATAAAATGAAACATCTAAGACTGGCTTTGGGATGAGGTAACATGCAACACCAATTGATACCGATACACTTGATACTCTGGATAGGCTTGGGGGTTCAGGTGGGAAGGGTACAATAGAAATTATGACTGGAGTCTGGTAGGAAGATAAACTTCGTTACATAATGGCAGAAGGTTTAGTGGTTTACTAAACTATGGCCAGCAGCAGTGAGAAAAGTAGAAAAGTAACCTAATGAACTAAAAGATCACGAAGAAGATATTCAGGCAAAATATTGACTGTCCCAACTCATTTATTTTAGCTATTTATGATGAGTGACAGTAAGAAAAGTGATAAAAGGAGCACCAGTTTTCAAGCAGAATTTAGAGGAAATACAAGGCTACAAGGCTTCCTGTGTTCAAAAACAAAACTGTTCCTAATCACCAGTCTGTCCAGTTGGCTAGGGTTCTCAAAATAAATAATAAAGAGCCTCCAGGTAAAGATTATCTCAATGGCGAAGAGGTAAAACTCTGGGCTAAAACTTCAGAAAGATTTAAGGGTATACTAATAAACTATCTCAAGTAAACAAAAGTCTTTGAAGAACTTTAAGCACATAATTATTAGATGGCACCTTCACTCTTAAATCTTTAAAGGAAGCTTGTCTTGAAGAAATTTGTAGATATAATAATATTTCCTATCTGATGGAATGAACGACAATAAATCTCATCAGAGACCCATAAAATATTAGGAGAATTGTATTGGCAAAATCAATTTGGATTTTTTTTTTTTGTTTGTTTGTTTTGCAGTTTTTGGCTGGGGGTGTGTTTGAACCCGCCACCTCCCGCATATGGGGCTGGCACCCTACTCCTTTGAGCCATAGGCACCATCCTAACTTGGATTTTTTTTAAATGGAGACAGTTCAAGATGAAAAAAGCCTTTAGGTGCCTAAGATTATACGGAAAGAGAGTAGACTGAAAGATACTCAGCTGTTATTATAGTTTCTTTACCTTTTTCTATCAAAAAAAGATGACTCAGAATATATAACCAAGTGTCCCAAGAGCAGCATGTAAATCCCAGTGATGAAGCTAATTGCCACAGAAAACAACTCCCAGGAAATAAACCTGAGCATCAGTCAAGGAAAGAGTGACTTGTGCAGAGTTGAATTTCAGAATTGTTTTAGATCAGTCACTACTACACGACTCCTGTTCCTTACCCCTTAAATTAAATGAAAGTATTAACAACCATTAATGAGTGTTCAGAGAGCAGATTACTTGTCTGTTTTTATCAAAGTACTCAGAGCAAGAGCCACGCTGAATACATATATGCTACATGCAGAAGCCTTATGCACACTTGAATCTAATTTACAGGAACGAATCCTAGGTATGGAGCCTGAAACCTATGTTACAATGTATAAGAAATTTGGAAGTCTTCAGAGAGGAAATGCTACATAATTTATGAGCAGATTACAGCTGTAGAGCAAATTCTTTGCTGCTTTTCAATTGTGAAATGAAATCAAGTTTCTCTTCCCTTGAATACAAGCTGGCCCTGTGAATTTCTTTTGAGCAAGAGAAAGCAGTGGAAGTGATAAGAGGCTCAATATCCTAAATGGTTTTCCAAGTGTTTACTAGTTCTGTGGATTTACCCAGAGAAAGCTTTGCCATAATAAAAAAGTTTGGTGAATACTACAAATCGCATGGCCATTAAGAAAACTCACAATGTACAGCAACAGTCAGAAAAGACCTACACTGATAACTCTCTTTAGTTTTATGTAAAATAGGACCTCCCAAACATTTTTACCCCTAGGATACATCTTTGGTTCTGGTTACTATAGACTTTCCACATAATATATTTTGATAAAAGTGATCTAGGAATTTTTATGCTACTCTGCAGTAATAGTTCATTATTAATTTATTCATCTTTTAAACAAAGGCTTATTGAGTTTACTTGGGTATAATCCTAAGCTTAAGGCTCTAAAGTCTAATAAAAATTATTTGACTTTAAGGATATCAATAATGAATAGAACAGGAAAAAATTAAACATATAATTTCAAAATTGTTAGAAGAGTATTATGATGGAGTATCTAAGAAGTACTTTAATAACAAGGAGGGGAAAGTACACACTAGCCTTGCTTGTAGAGTTCATCAGGAAAGATATTTGAGCAGGGTTACAAATTTGACATGGATGAAGAAGATAAAAGTGAATATGGGAAAACATATTCCCTTTAATTTAGAGACTGAAAAGTCACAGCATAAAAGAGAATGACATAACTAATTAGCACTTTAGATATTTCAGAAAAGTAAAAGATTTAATATAAAACTTTTTTTGCTTATTGAAGTCTCAGCAGGAATGGAAAAACAAAACAAAACAAACCAGAGGTGCTACCAGTTTTCAGATGTGCTATTATAGCAAACTGCTGATGATGATACTGCTATTTTGGTTGATTCATTATTGTACAATATCACATCTACCAAAGTCAACACATTTGCCTCCATTGCAATTATAATAAACTTACTAAAAATCAGAGATAAGATAACCAAAGAAAGGGAGTTGATAAGAATGATAGCATGCCATGGGTATCATCAGAAACAATGAAAGATAGTATACAATAGAATGTCTATAATAGAATGAGAGAAAAAAAAAATGTGAACCAAGAATTCTGAACCCAGAAAAAATATCTTTTGATAGGCAAAATTGGCCTGGTACAGTGGCTTATGCCTGTAATTCCAACACTTTGGGAGGCCAAAGCAGGAGTTTTACTTGAGGCCAAAAGTTTAAGACCAACCTGGGCAACATAGCAAGACCCTATGTCTAAAAAAAATTTCAAAAAGTTGCTGGCTGTGGTGGTGCATGCCTGTAGCTCCAGATACTTGAGAGGCTGATGTGGGAAGATCTCTTTCACCCAGAAGGTCGAGGTTACAATGAGCTATGATAAGGCCACCTCATTCCAGGCTGGGTCACAAAGTGCAACCTTATCTTCTAAAAAAAATAGATAAAGAAAATTTCAGATAAACTGAAGATACCCCATTATTAGTGCACCAGCATACAAGAAAAGTAAAAGGAAACTGCCAGAATAAAACTTACACACACACACATTACACAAGCTTCCTCTGGAAAAGGCAAATGAATGGAAAAATAGGAAAATACACATATAAAAGATATCTTCTTATGTTTTAAATTACTTTGAAAGATAATTTACTATTTAAATAAAAATTGTAATGATGTATTATAGAGTTTGTAACACACATATAATTATAAAATATGAAAAAAATAGTTCAAAGGCCAGGAAGAAAAGCAATGAAACATACTCTTGAATGTTTCTTATTCTGAATTTGAAGTGATGCATTAGTTGAAGATAGACTTTAAGAAAGTTTATGTAGTATAAAACTTAAAACAACCAGTGAAACCTAAACATAATAAAGAAATGAGCCAAAAGGGAGATAAAAGAAAATCATAGAAAAGAGTGTAGCAAAATAAAGGGAAAAACAAGCACAGGAATAAAAAAGAGACAATAATACAAGCAAGACAAAAATAAAACAAATAGAAAAATGTGGGATAGAATATCAGACTTATGAATAATTACATTGATTGTAAAGGATCATATAAGTCAACTCAATGACAAAGATGGTAAAATTAGATAGAAAAACAATTAACCAAATGATGCTTATAACAATCCAACAAAACAGTGGCAAGGATGTATATAATCGAATATTAGTCAAAAATAGTTTGAGGCCAATTGCAGTGGCTCATGCCTAAAATCTTAGCATTCGCTTTGGGAGGTCAAGGCTAGAGAATCATTTAAGAATAGCAGTGTGAGACCACCCAGAGCTGAACATATGAGACCCTTGCCATACAAACTATTCTTTTTTAAATTAGTCTGGCATGATGACGTATGCCTGAGTCCCAGCTACTCAGGAGGCTAAGACAGGAGGATCACCTGAGCCCAGGTGAGCCACAATCTTTCATGCCAGCCCTGGCAACAGAGTGAAATCCTGTCTCAAGGAAAAATACTTTGAGTGGCTATATTAATAACAGAGTAAACTTTTAAAAATTAGAGGAATATTGCTGTGGAAATAGTAGATCATTTTATAATGATGTTATTTGTTCAAGAGGACAGAGAAATCCAAAAAGTTTATACACTTACAAAAAGAACTTTAAATTGTATAAAACAATGCCTGGAAAAGTTAAAATATGAAATAAAAAAAAAACTTACTATAATTAGAGATTTTAACTCTCATGAATCATTTGTTGCCAGAAAATATAGACAAAAAACTATCAAGTTTTTTTTTTTTAAGATCTGGTAACAATCCAAATATTTATCTGTTTATTTTTTTTTTTTTTATTAAATCATAGTTATGTACATTAATGTAATCATGGGGTACAATGTGCTGGTTTTATATACAATTTGAACTGTTTTCATCAAACTGGTTAACATAGCCTTCACTTCTTCATTTTCTTAGTTATTGTGTTAAGGCATTTATATTCTACACCTAGTAAATTTCACACGTACTGTTATAAAATACACTGTAGGTGTGGTCCCACCAATTACTCTCCCTCCACCCAAAAACTATCAAGATTGTTGAAGATCTAAATAACACTACCATGTAACCTGACCTAACGCACAGTTATAGAGCATTTCACCCAACTTTCAAAAGTATATTATTTTCAAGATCACCAAAACATATACACACATGTATAGGCATGCGTGAGCACATACACAAACACATATATACATATTTATCAAGATAGACCATAGTCTGGCTTTCAAGATAATTTTCAATAAACTCAAAGTTATTTTAATAATTAAAGTTATGTGCTAAAGCTAAATAAATATTAAATAAAAATGAATGACAAGGATAGCTATAAAATCTCCAAATATTTATAAACTAAAAACAATGCTTATGAATAACCCACAGATCAAAGGAAAAGTAGAAAGAGAAATTGAAAAATATCTTGAAGTGAATGAGAGTTGAAAATACAGCATATCAAATTTAGAAGAATGCAAATAGAACAGTGCTTAAATTGAATGTGTATGTTTGAAAATAGTGAAAGTTATAGCAGCCTAAGCTTCCCCTGAGAAAGTGAAATAAAAGAGCAATTTTTTCAGAAAGGAAACAACAAATATTGACCTGAATATATGAAGTAGGACATAGAGACATAATATTTTTGAAAATGATGAAATCTAAAATTGGATCCTTAAAATCATCAATAAAAATAAGTCTCTGCCAGACAAAATTAAAAGACAGATTTTATAAATTGCCAGTTTCTGAAGTGAGAGATATAAAAGCAGGAGAGATTGTACTTTTTAAAAAATTCCATAAAAAAATTAATAACTTGGCATTAAATGTAACAACTTAGATAAAAGACACAAACTCCCCTGTGACATTTCCTAAAAACATTTAAAAACACAGTATTTGCTATAGCAGATTGGGGGAAGGGATAAGAATTAGGACAGGCAATAAACATATTGAAAAGTCTTAGAAGTTTTATCCTAGGAAATGAGATACATGGGGCAGAAGAGATTTTAAAATCTCCTACAAATACTGAGAAATTGAGGTCGCTCATGTACCCATGGCTGGATGCCTGTCCAAAAAAGGCCTGGGACAGCCCTCCACAGCTGACTCTACTGACTCCCCAAACTCTATACAAATAGAACCTGAGTACCAAGGCAGGGGTTCACACGACGTGCTCAAGAGGTGAAGGAATGACCTAACACAAAGCCAATCTGCGAAACTAGAAAGGTACCTTTTACTTTCCTTTCTTACTTTATTTTCTTTTTACTTTTTATTACAGGCATTTTAGAAAACTACCCAAACACTAGATGACTACTAACCTAATGGAACACAGACTTCAGTAGTGATACACAATAAAGAATGCAGGATTTACAGAATTGGTTCAGATAGCTCAACAACAAACCACAACAGACAGCAGCAACAAAGCACAGAGAGTAAAGGAATCTGATTTCATGACTTGGCATGTGAAAATATCCAAAATGTTTCCTTTTCAACAGAAAATTATAAATGTCCTATCACATTAGGAAGCATGGAAAGAAAGAAGAAATTAAAGCACATTCATAGGAAAAAAAGAAATTGATAGACACTGTTAGCAATCGTAGGCATTAGATAAATATATAAAGACTTTAAATGAAATATCTTACATATGTTCAAACAGCTAATAAAACAATGGACCAAAAAACTGTAGGAAAGTAAGAGAATGATGTCTTAACATGTAGAGCATATCAATAAAAACGTAGAAATTATTAAAAAAAGAACCAAACAGGCATCGTGGTGAGAATGGAAAAAAAAAAAAAAAAAAACTAGATTGTAAGAGACCCATGGATTCTATGAAGTATAACTACTTATACAAAATAGGAATCCCAGAGGGAGAAAGAAAGATAAAGGAGCAGAGAAATATTTAGTGAGATAATGGTCAAAAACATATAAATTTTATTTAAGACATAAATCTATGCATTTTGAACACAGGATGAACTAGAAGAGCATCATGTTGAGAAATAATGAAGTCAAACTATTGAAAGACAAATACAAAGAGATTCTTGAAAGCAGCCAGAACCAACCTGTCACATGTGGGATTATCAATAAGAAAAGCAACTCATCATACTTGGGGTCATCCATAATAATAATAGCTAATTTGTCTTTAGAGACTGTGGAAGCCAGAAAGCAGTGGGAGGATAAATTTACAATGTCAGAAAAACAAACAAACAAAAAAAAACCTGTCAAACAATTCTGTATCTGGGCCCGGTGGGGGTGGCTCATACCTGTAATCCTAGCATTCTAGGAGGCCAAGCCAGGTGGATCATCTGAGCTCAAGAGTTTGAGACCACGCTGAACAAGAGTGAGATCTTGTATTTACTAAAATATATATAATTTCCTTGGTATTGTGTCTGGCACCTGTAGTCCCAGCTACTCAGGAGGTTGAGGCAAGAGGATTTGTTGCACCCAAGACTTTGACATTGCCAAGAGCTATGACTCCATGTCAAACTACCCAGGGTGACAAAGTAAATTCTGTCTTAAACAAACTAACTAAAAAATTAATAAAAGATTAAAAAAAGAATTCTATATCTGAATAAACTATTCTTTTAAAATGAAGGATAAATTAAAACATTACCAATAAGCAACAATTGTGAGGGTTCATTACTTGTAGCTATACCCTGCAAGAAATGCAAAGACTATACCAATGTGTAATGAAAGGAGACTAGAGACTAACTCAACATCACACAGATAAATAATAATGATAAGATTGCTGTATGGATACATTTAAAACCAGTATTATAGCATTCTTACATTTGTAACTCCCCTTATTTCTGTATGATTTTAAAAAAATGATAATTATAAATTTATACTAATGAGCATACAAATCATAAACTGGTAACTTTGACAACAATTCTATAAAGGGAGGGGTAGAAGATGTATTGGGGCAAAGTTTTTTATACTATTCATATTAAATTTGTATTCACTCAAACTTAATTATGTTAAAGTTAAGATAGTAGTAACTAAAGAAAAAACTAAAAAATATGTAGAAAAACAAGAAGAAAATCAAACAGCATACTGGAAAAACCTAATCTGAAAAGACATCAGTAATGTAGGAATTGAAAAACAAAATGGTATAAGACAAAAAAAGAAAAAATAAAGAAAGACAGAAAACTACATGGCACAATATGATCCCTCATTAGTAATTACTTTGACTGTAAATAGATTAAATCCCCCAATTAAAGAACAAAGAGAAGTACAATAAATCAAGAAAACATTTCCCAAGTATATGCTTTTTGCACTAAAGCTCTAAGGACACAAATAGGTGTAAGTAAAAGAATGGGAAAATATTTTTCATGTAAATAGTAGCCGAGAGAGGTAAGTAGGTATAATAGTATCAAAACCAGAATTGAACAAAGTTGATATGAAAGACACAGGAGACATTATATATTGATTTTTAATAAGCATATTCTATTAAAAGACTAATAATTAACATACACAATTATAACACACACATTAACAACATAGGCCCCCAATGCATAAACCAAAAGATGACAGAATTGAAGAGAAAATAGTTCTATAAATAGTCAGAAATGTTGACACACCCACTTTCAGTAAAGAACACAAAAACAAGATATTATCAATAAGTTTGATTAACACTAAACCAACTAGATCTAACAGACATACATAGAACATTTCACTCAATAATAAAACTATATATATATGTATATATATACATATAGAGTATTCCCAAGGTTAAACCACATATTAAGTCACAAAACAAGTCTTAATAAATTTTGAAGAATTGAAATCATACAAATCCTCTTTTAGAAACAAAAAAACAGAAAAAAAATTGTATGTATTTGTGAAGAATTCACAAATACATACAGATTAATTATGACCAAAGACCAATCTGTCAATGAAGGTATTAAGCACAATTATAAACTTATTTTAATTGAATGAAAATGGAAAAAACAATATAGATACAGTGCAAACAGAGTACACTGAGAAATTTGTAGCTCCATATATCTACATTAAAAGATGAAAGATCTCAAATCAATAACCTAACTTTACACCTTTAAGAACTAAAGGAAGATTTTACTTCTTTCATGTTTACATGAATGGAGCTAGAACATATTCTTAGTGAAGTATCTCAAGAATGGAAGAAAAAGTATCCAATGTACTCAGCCCTACTATGAAATGAATTTATGGTTTTCACATGAAAGCTATAATCCAGTTACAACCTAAGAATACGGGGAAGGGGAAAAGAGGGAGAAGAGAGAGGGGAGAGAGAGGATGGGCGGAGGGAGGGTGATTGGTGGGATTACACCTGTGGTGCATCTTAGAAAGGTATATGTGAAACTTGCTAAATGTAGGATATAAACATCTTAACACAATAACTAAGAAAATGCCAGGAAGGCTATGTAAACCAGTGTGATGAAAATATATCAAATGGTCTATAAAACCAGTGTATGGTGCTGCATGATTGCATTAATGTACACAGCTATGATTTAATAATAAAATAAAATAAAATAAAGAAAAAAATAAAGAACTAGAAGAGCAAGGTAACTCCAAAGCTAGCAGAAAATTTGATATAATAAATATTATATATTATATAAATGAAATAGACAATGGAGAAAGGATAAAATGAATTAAACTAAAAGCTAATTCTTCGAAAAGATCAATAAAGTTAACAACTTTTAGCTACATTTGTCAGGAAAAAGAAAAGGATCCAATTAGAAAAAATCTAAATGAAATTAGGAATACTGCTATTGATCTTGTAGAAAAGAGAAAAAATTGAGACAACACTATGAACAATAACATCTCAAAAAATCAGACAATTTAGATTAAATAAATAAATTCTTAGAAACAGACATTAACAAAATTGATTCAAGAAAATAATGGAAAATCTTGTGGATAAACAGACAAACAAAACCATAATACTTAGGAATCTACTAAAATTAAAAAAAAAACACCTAATAAAGAAAATTCCAGGACCAGGACTGGTAAATTGTACCAAATATTTTAAGAAAAATTAATAATCCTTCTTATACTGTTTCAAAAATAGAAAAGGATAAATTTCAAACCAGTATTATTGCATTCTTACTCATTCTATAAAGCCAGCAACATCCAGACACTAAAGCAAAATAACATCACAAGAAAATAAAACTAGAATATTAGATTCATGAATAGTGACACAAAATTTCTAAATGAAACACTAGAAAATGAATTTTTTTTTCTTAGTACCACATTCCTTTCCTCTTTGCATTCAACTCAAAGTTACAAAGACTCCACTCTAAGAAGGTGCAAAGGTAACAATGCTCTCTGTCAACTCCCAGTTGAAGGCTTTAGGATCTCTTCTTAGGGGCAGGCCACCAGCATTACTAAAGTCTTACATCTGAGGTTTGACAAATAAATTCACAAACTTATCCTAAAAAAGTACTACATAGCTCATTGCCAAACATAACTATGGTCACCTTCAAAGTACTCTCCTGGGGAAGCTATGCACCAATCTCAGAGCCTAGTCAACCCTACAAAGTAATTTTGGAACTCTTTTTCTGACATCACCATCAAAGCTGTTGTATGAGGTCTGACAATTAACTTCGTGAACTTGCCACCCATGTGATTATGTTGGCAGCACTATACAAAGAACTCATAACCTTGGTATATCAGCATCTCACAGTTGTTTGTGTCAATGTGTGGTAATGTCTTGCTGAGCGGCGTTCATTATTTTTATTGTGTGTTTTATGTGTCATATGATGACAGCTCTGTAGGTCATTCCAGGAAAAGAATTCCAAAATTGCTTCGTAGGGTAGACTAGACGTTGGCATTGGTGCATAAGGGAGTATTTTGAAGATAACCATAGTAATACTCAGCAATGAGGTGTATAGCACTTTTTTTAATGTAGTTTTTGGCTGGGGCCGGGTTTGAACTTGCCACCTCTGGCATATGGGGCTGGCACCCTACTCCTTGCGCCACAGGTGCTGCCTAGTATGTAGAACTTTTACTAGGATCAATTCATGATCTTAATTGTCAGACTTCATACATGTGTTGCAGAGGCTACAATTGAAATTTTGATTTTAAACAACTAAAAGGAGGCTGAAAGCTTTAGGAGAGTGACAAGCTACCTAATAGTTCAGCTATTTTGTTAGAGAGAGACAGAGAAATAATAGCTAGTTGAGAGCTCCTTTCATATAAGAGCAACCTTTCAAGACTGATCTCAAAACTACCCTGCAAGAGAACATACATTTGATAGTATCAGACCATGGGAAAATTTATGTCTTAAAGTATGGTTAAATACAATATAGCAATCATCCAGCTGTTAGTGGAGGAAAACCACTGGTTTTGATACTAAGAGATTAATACAACCTACAGAAATCTGGCAGATCAAACCATCAAAACAGCCCTGTTAAAATGCTATAAACCTATATCCTCATGACATAAGCTATGTTCTCTGGGAAGAGATATTAGAGACTTAAAATCTGAGGAAATAGACTATACTGAGATTTTCTGGCCATTCACTTGACAAATAAACATGTAAATAAACACAAGGCCCAAAGAGGGGAGATTGGTATCTAGATTTCCTACAATGAATTATTTTTAAAGTCCACTTTTCAACAAAAACTTATGAGACTTGTGAAGAAACAGGAAAGTTTGGCTCATATTCAGCAAAAATATGGCAGACAACAAAAAGTGCCAGTGAGAGAGTCTGACTGTTGGAGTTAGCAAACACTTCTAAGCAGGCTTTACAAATATAGTCAAATAACTTAGAGAACAGAGAAAGGAAGATTGGACAACAATCCCTCATCAAAGTGAGAACATCAATAAAGAGAGATTGCATAAAAGAAAACCAACGAAAACACTTCAGTTGGAAATTATAATAAGTCCAATAAGAATTCACTGGAGTAGATTTAAATAGTAGTTTTGAACTGGCAGGGGAAAAAATGGTCTTGAAAGTAGAAGAGAAAAGATTATGCCAAAGAACAGTGAGAAAATACAATGAAGGAAAAAGAATAGGGTTTAGGGAAATGAGATACTATTAAAAACAATAACATGTATGTAATGAGAGTACCAGGAAAGAGGAGAGAAAAAATATTCTAAGAAATAATGGCTAAAAACTTCCCAAGTTTTCTGAAAAGTATTAATCTATGCATCTATGCAGTTCAACTAACTCAGAGTTGCCTAAACATAAAAGGAATCCACACACAGGCACATCATAGCAAAGATGTTGAAATAAAAAGGGGGAAAAAATTTTGAAATAATCAGAGAAAAAGTCTACACATGTACAAGCAACCACAATAATATTAACAGCTGACTTTTCATCAGAAATAATGAAGGCCAAAGAGTAGTGGGATGCCATAGTCAAAACTCTGAAATAAAAACTATTAGCCAATTTGCAGTCTCACTGCTGCTGTACTTACAGCCGCTGGCGGGATTAGACTGATTGAATACATGCAACCACTTGCCAGTTTTCCACTGTTTTTGTCCTCCTCTTGGGATCCAGAAGTCTCTTGCTGACTCCCTGTGTCCTCAAAGAGATGATTATAGGCAGATCCCACCAGCCAGAGATACCTGGAGTCTTATCTCCCCAGACTCACAGTGCTCTGTTGCAGGGAAGCTATTACTTGGCTGCCATCTTGCTCTCACTTTGATTGCAAGAGGGACTTTACCTAACAAATGCAATCAGTGTAACCTGGCTTATTGTACCCTCAATGAATCCCCAACAATAAGAAAAAAAGTAAAAAGAAAAGAAAAGGAATCACAGTGATCTGTATAAAAAATAAATAAGTAAATAACTATTAGCCAAGAAAGTTACATCTAGAAACACTGTCTTTCAACAAACAAAAGTGAAAATTACACATCTCCAGGTAAATACACACTGAGAGAGTTTGTTCCTTAGCCAACTATCCTGATAAGAAATACTTAAGGAACTTCTTTAGGTAAAACAAAGTCACCAACAACAGTAATTTGAATGCATACACACACATGTTCACACACACAACACACACACATGCATATACCTGGGGAGAATGGTGACTGGTGAAGTTATGTCATCATAAAAGACAGAATAGATACTTATTTCTTTCTTCTCTTTTAGTAACTGATTTAAAAGAAAATAAAATATTATAAAAAAAAATTTATAACTGAACTGTGGTTCTATAGCAAATAGAAATTTAATATATTTGACAATAATAGCACAAGTGTGGTGGGCAGAACTGTATTGGAGAAAGTCATTAATATTATATGGTAAACTAAATCTAGAGGAATAAAGGAAATCAGATTCTGAGTAAGAGCTTACTAGAATAAACTGTAAATGTATACTTTTCTCTTTTGAGAAGGCATAACATTATATGAAGCAACAATAATGATAATAAATTATTGTATTTTTAATGTGCAGAACGGTAACAGCACAAAAAGCAGAAGAGAAAATTGGAATAACATTTCCATATCTCTTTGGAGTTAAGTTAGTATAAATTTAAATGCTCATACTCAAATAATTATTTGGTATTATTTTCCTCTTTGTACAATTTCCTTTGACACTCTTGTAGTTTAGATCTGTTGCATTGAATTTTATCAGTTTTCAGGTATCTTTTATTTTAATATGTTGTACTCTTATTGTTACTCAATCTGAAGAATTTTGTAAACTAAAGTCTTCTTTGACTCATGTGTCTTTTAGAAGTAAGTTATTTAATTTAGACATGGAAAAATATTTGTTAACATTTCCTAGATTTTTTTTTACTAATTTAATGCTCTTGTGATTGGAGAATATCCTTTGTATGATATCATTTCCCTTATATTTATTAAAAATTGTTTATTGCCCTTTGTATGATTTACATTGGGACTGTACCTTGATGTGACTTATATTCTGTATTTACCATGTATAGTGGTATCAACATCATCAGGTAGAGGGAACTTATGATGTTTTTCATATAATCTGTGTTTTTACTGAAGTTTTATCTAGATATTTTCTCAAATGGTAAGGGGGAATATAAAAAAATCCCTTATAATAATTTTAGAACTATTTATTCTTCCAATTCTATCCATCTTTGCTTCTTATATTTAGACTTTGCATTTAAACAGTCATATTTACAATGGTAATGCCACCCTGATGAGTTAATACTTTTCTGTATGAAATATTGTTTATTTCTGGAAAAACTATTTTCCTTAAAATCCATCTCTCTGGATATAAAAATGACCATACTTACTTGAAAGACTGATTATGCCGTACATCTTTTCAACGCACATACTTTCAGCCTAGTTGTATCTGTTTATTTAATTGCATTTCTGGTGAAAGGCATACAGCTGACTCTGTTTTTGATATACTCTTATATCTCTTAAAATTCATTAACATTTAATGCCATTATTGAATCATTAGATTTGCCTCACTGTTTCCTTAATAGTTTTCCACTTGTTTCTCTGTACTTCATTATCTTGTTTTCCCTTCACGCCTTACTTGAGATTATTTAAATATTTCTTAAAGTTTCATTATAATTTATCAATTAGCTCTTCAGCTATATATGTTTGACATTGTTCTACTGACACTTGAAACTCTATTTAGAATTTTCTTTTTTTTTTTTTTTTTTTTTTTACTGGGGTTAGGTGATATTTCAAAGTAGTTTTCATTTGCATTTCTGATGATTAAGGATGATGAGCTTTTTATTTATTTATTTATTTTTTTTTTTTATTATAGATAAAAATATGCACCATAGATGTGGCTCAACCTGAATTTTCGATATTTTTCTTCCGTTCACTTAAAATTACTTAAGTTCTCTTGATTTCTTTTCAACGTCACTATCTCTTCCCTTCTGTCGTTTTCATTCTGTAGTCAGGTTTCCTCTACCAATTGCAATTTTATATAGAATAATTTCATTTCTAAAATTTCCATTGACACTTTATCATATTTTCTATGTCTTTGTAGAGAATTCCTAACTTTTCTTTCATTACCACAATATGTTCCTCATCTAACTAATCGTAGCTAGCTGCGTTAAAGTCCTCGTCTGATAATTCCCGTGCTCAGTTCTTGATGCTTTTGGCCTCTGTTGATTGCCTTTTCCTTTCACCACATTTCACGTTTTTTTGGTCTTTGTATGAGAATAATTTTGGATTGTTTGTCAAACATTATGAATGTAATGTCGTGGAGACTCAAAATTTGTGTTTTTTTGTAATTCTCCAAAGAGGGTTGAGATTTTTGTTTTAGCAGATCATTTGCATGTTTTCACTTAAACTGCAAACCCTCATTCTCACCCCCCCACAAGATAATTCATGTTTCAGCCATTGTTGTTGTTGCTGTTGTTTTAACCTGAAGTGTTTGAAATCTGTCTTGTATAATACATGTGCAGTTCAGGGTAAGGGGCAAAGACTTAACCACAGTTGATACACGTGATCTGGGCTACCCTTCTAGGAATTTCTTCTTATCTAAATCTCACATTTCTGATACTGGGATCAGATGGCTTTTTAAGCTAGTTTTTAAACCTCTGGTCTCAAACTAGTAGTATGAATAATTTTCTATTATATCTTCAGTCAAAATTCACCCATTCAGACTGCAGCACAGCCTCAAACTAAAGAAGTAAACATGTGAAACCCTCCCTGTGCCAGTTCCTTTCTCCAAGTTTTTATTGCACTCTAAAATAGAATCCTTTTTTTTTCTCTGACTTCTTTGAAAATTTACTCTTTAGCATCGGTTTGCACAAATTTGATTATTGAGTTGTTCTTCTTTGTACTTATTGTGGTTGAGAGCACTTGAGTTCCTTGAAATTACAGGCTTACAGTTTAACTGAAATATTGAATATTCAATATTGAAATATTGAAAATATTCAGGCATGTACTTTTCAAAAAAGTAATGCTCTTTTTATACAACTCTAATTGTACGTATGTTAGCCCATTACATGTCATTTCACAGCTGACTCTTAGTTCACTTTTTCAATCTTTTTTATTTCTCTCTACAGTTCATTTTGAGTAGTTCCCATTCTTGTGCCTTTAAGTTCATAAACTCCTTTTTCTGCAATGTCTGATCATCTATTAAACACACCTAATTTTGAGCAACTATAATTTTCATCCTTTAATAATTTGTTTCCTTTTAACATCTCACTATTCACTATTTATTTTCCTTTAAATATTATGATTATAATAACTTTTTATAAGCTTGTATTTCTATTATTTTTATTTCTATTTCAATTATTATTTCTATTAGCTTCTTTTCTATTATTTTGTATCTGTTTCTAATGACTATTTTTTCCACCTCACTGCATCACATTTTCCTTCTTTGTAAGACTGGTAATCTTTCATTGCATGCTAGTCGTTAATTTTTTAGGTTATTTTTCTGGATTTTGTTTTTTTCCTTTAATGGTTCTGGGGTTTGTTCTAGTAAGCAGTTAAGTTCTCACAAATTGCTCTCGTCTTTTGAGGCTTAGTTTTAAGCTTTGCTTGTGTGGGTCTCAAGTATCCTTTACTTTGGGGATATTTTAGTCCCTGGATGAGACAAAGCCTTTATGCAATTTTTACTAAATTATCTAATGATCATCAAGAAGTCTCCATCTCCATTCTGACTGGTTGAAACTGGAATAAACCTCTGAATACTTCTGTTGATTTCTGAAAACAATTCAACTCACAGAAAAGCAGTCATTCTGTTGCACAGTCTTATGGATTTCAGCCCTACATATACTCATCATTGCAATCAAGACATATATGGATATCTCTTTTATCATTCCCTCCTACCAAGAACTTTGCTGCTCGACTTTCCACCAGCTTAGACTTGCTGACTTCTCCACTTCTCGACTTCTCGACTCAGGACAGTCTGTACCTTTCACTTAGGATTCTCTCTTGTTGCTTCACAGCCTAGGACATGCCTCCAGGCAGAAGTCCAGGGTGATTATAGGTTTTGCTTCATTTGTTTCCTTGCTATCGGGGATCTAAGTCCTGCACTGCCTGAGTTTCCAAGGCTGAAAATTGTTTTATGTATTAATATTTTGCCCAGATTTTTAGTTTGTCAAGATGAGAGTTTGAATGTGGTCCCTGTAACTCCACTGTCACTCTGGGGTTTTTACTGTTATTTAATACAGATGAAAATGCCCAGGCACCGTGGCTCACCCCTGTAATCCTAGCACTGTGGGAGGCCGAGATGGGTGGATTGCCTGAGCTCACAGGTTTGAGACCAGCCTGAGCAAGAGCAAGATCCCACCTCTAAAAATAGCTGGACATTGTGACGGGTGCCTATAGTCCCAGCTACTTGTGAGGCTCAAGAAAGAGAACCGCTTGAGCCCAAGAGTTTGAGATTTCTGTGAGCTGTGACATCATGGCACTCTACCCAGGGCAACAAAGTGAGACTGTCTCAAAAATAACAATAATCATATAGATGACAAAAGGGATAGCAAATCTGATGATATAAACAGAATTTATGATATTGTTGAGATTCTGTGTGCCAGACCCCATATTTGGCCCTTAGTATCTCATCTCATTCAAATTGCAAAGCAGAAAGATAATTGTTCAAATACATTTTTGGCTTATTTGCTGGCATTTTTCTACTTGGAAGACTATTAACAAACAGAGTCAATTCTAAGGATCTTCATGTTTGAAACCTATGTCAGTTTTATATTCATGTAATGCTGGAAGAGGAAGCAAAGATACAGATCATCAGACCTATTAAGCAAGATGGACGATGTTTAATAGATACCTTTGATGCCTGACAATGACTCAGCTACATAATTAATTACTTTTACTTTCTCCCTTAGTAGTGTACCGTAGCTATAGACATCAGAATTAATTTAATCAAGAAAGAAGGAGAAAATTTATTGTTGATATCCAGAAAGAAGACCCCAGGCTCCATCGTGCCCACACAAGAAGTTTGCTTTAGGGCTTTTATCAAGAGCCTTGGCAAGTTCTGTAAGGTAAATATGAAAAACATTGAACAGTTTCAATCACATATACAAAGGTAACATTAGCAAACTTATGATAGTGCTTTTATTTATTGTAAGGAAACATATAATAAATTTATTGGATAGCCATGTACCCACATAGAATTTGAAATGCATGACTTTGTAGTGTTATTAAAATATTTTGATCTTATTTTACATGAAATTTAAAACTATTGCCAGATACTTTTGTGGGATTTTTTTTTGTTTTTTGCAGTTTTTGACCAGGGCTGGGTTTGAACCCATCACCTCCAGCATGTGGGGCCAGTGCCCTACTCCTTTGAGCCACAGGCACCACCCCCCAGATACTTTTGTTTTTAAGATCGACATAAAGTGGCACCCAGGATAAATGTGGCCCACTCTCTGACTTTGTAAACAAAGTCTGATTGAAACATAGTCACTTGCATTTGTTTCTGTGTCTTTTTAATCTGCTAGTTGTGACACAGACTGTACAGCCTTCAAAGACCAAACTTCTTGCTATTAAGCCTCCCAGTAAAAAAAACTGCCAAGCCTTGACTTATGCATGTGTGGTGGTGGAAAAAAGGAAATGGGAAGGGAATGATAGGAAATTAATAGTTCAAATTATCATTTTGGTCTCCACTGGAAAAAGGAGAGAAGAAAATACGAGGAGAATTGTGTCATGTCCTCATGGTCACCATGCGTATTATACTTTCAGCCCATGCACCACTTAAAATGGCAGAGATAAGGATAATTTTTAGCATATGAAGAGCATCGCTAGATCATTTAGACTTTAAATGAATCCCACAGATTCTGTTAGGTTGCATTTCACTCATGCTAAATAGAATTATAATAATATTTTTATCAGATCAATATAAGGCCAAAATGAAATAGTGAATGGGAAAATGTTTTTTAGACCCTAGTGTTTATCACTGGTAGACTTGCAACATATTCTTTGTGCATACATACTAGTTGCCTAGACCATCTCACTTCACAGTAGAGGAAAATGAGGTAGAGAGATGAAATGGATTAGACAAGATACCACTATTTTGTGCTGTAAGTTGATCTGCATCTTACATCTTCTTCTCTTCTGACACAGTTGTCACTGGAGTCCCTAGATTTCCTTCTGGTTCCCTCTTCCTATTGTCCAATTTTTAAGAGTAAAGGAATATTTTCTCAACCATGCTATCCACCATCTAAATTATAAGAATAAATGTGTCCTCATAAATGTGTGGCTTGAAACACACTCATTGTTTCCTTTGGTTAAATTTTTAAAATTTTTTTCTTTTCTTGCATTTCTTGATCAAGTTTGAGGGAAGGTTCTTATTATTGTATTTAATTTTTCTTCTTTAGATACTAAAGAACAAAATGGACTAGAAAAAGATACTTTGTATTACCCACAGTTTGTACAATAACATATTATACTCACAGTTTATACAAAATAACATCTGATTTTAGCTGAAATATATATGTATGCATATATATGCTTCTAAGTGGGCATATATGTGTACATGTGTATATATATACATGTATGTGTGTGTGTGTGTGTATTGAAAATAGATGTTTAAGATCTACTTTACCCCCCTTGAAATAGATTGCCCCTATGTCAATATCAAATCAAAATGTGACTTTTTTCAGCATATTAAAGAGATACATATGTACATTTTCTGTTAAAATGTAATTTCCCACTATATTCTTAACCATGAGAACTATATAAACAAGACCAAATGAAATAAAAGATAATCCCATTAACATCCATATCAAGGGCATTTGAACTATTTCTCTCAGCAAAAATGATATTTTAGTCATGGTATCATCACAATCTATAGAGCCTATAGTGCCTGGGGCTCACTGTAGACACTCAATTGTTTGTTCAAATGAATGACTTTTTCTCCCTTGAATAGTTTCTTCACTTCAATCTCTGATGGAAAAAGAAATAGTGAACAAAGGACTTTAAAAATTACATCTCTCAAGCAAACTCTTTAAAATCTTTACAGAAGTTCAAAAACATTTTAAAGCATTTTAATTTGTTTTGTTCTTTCTGTAGTTGATGCCAAAGTCATGATGTTGCTTGCCTCTGCTTGCTTACGGGTACAGGCGACTTGAATCTGTCTAATGGAGGATGCCAGGAGAGGTGGAAGAAAGCACAAGATAGGGGTGTTGTTTCTGAGCCAGATTGCACGTCTACCTGTCACAAATTTTTTTTTTTTTTTTTTTTTTTTTGGAGTAGCAGGGAAGCTAAACTCTCTACTTGCTATAAGCAGCAATAATAAAAGAGAAGAATGTCCTGACAGTTTGTGGGTGGGTGGACTCCCCCAGACCTGAAGAACCCACAGTGTTCTCTTCTACTGAAACCCAATTGTGTCTGAATCACTTTTGTTCCTAAGAGCAGATGTCTTTCTAGTGGTAAAAGATAAATTAGTCTATCAATGCTTTATTAAACCAGGGAGGTTTGACAGGCACTCAAAAATCATTCAGATTCCTATTATGGGCATGAGTTGATAAGTATTTGTGTACATAAAATATTAGCAGTGAATGGTAAGCCATCTAGGAATTTGCATTGGTAGAATATTAATGAAAAGAAAATGTGTATTAAAGAGGAAATTCCAGTATTTGTCAGGATGATGGATGATTTTATTTTTAAAAATTGGTATTCACTGAAACTTGAGGCAAAAAAATAAAAGCCACAAATAAAATGCAGCTTGTGGGTCACTTTACTGCTTTCAGTAGAGTGCCGTGATGTCACAGGAGTCACAGCAACCTCCAGCTCTTGGGCTTCCGCGATTCTCCTTCCTCAGCCTCCCAAGCAGCTGGGACTACAGGCGCCCACCACAACGCCAGGCTATTTTTTGGTTGCAGTTCAACCGGGCTGGGTTTGAACCTTCCACCCTCGGTATATGGGGCCGGCACCCTACTCACAGAGCCACAGGCACCACCCCTGTATTTTTTTTTCTTTACAAAACTGATTTACCTTTTCTAATTTGAGAGTAGGCACTACAAAAAATTTCATACCATAAATTTATTATTAAATGAATAATGTATCTTCTGTATTTTAATGTTGTTTATTTGTAAACAAAATGTAACAAACTATGGATTTTAGAAATATATCGAACATGTATAATCCACCTTCCAAATTTTATTTTATTTTATTATTATTATTATTTTCTTTCTTTTTTTTTTTTTTTTTTTTTTGCAGTTTTTGGCCAGGGCTGGGTTTGAACCCACCACCTCCAGCAAATGGGGCCGGTGCCCTACTCCTTTGGCACCATCCCAGATTTTATTTTTGCATATCTACCAATCAATCTTATTTTTGCTTATCACTTTGTAGTCCATGTCTATCGGTATGCATATTCTTGTTAGCAACAATTAATAAATACATATATGTCATATATTTATTCTGAAATTAATTCAGCATGAATTTAAATATTAGTTATTTTGATGAAAATAAGCTTTCTCTCTGGCACTTTTTAAGGTATTGAAATGTTGACTGAATTGGTTTTAATCCCATTGACAATGGGAACATCCCATTTTTCTATTGTAATTTTTTCTATACCAATTTTCTATACCTGTGAAAGGGACACCAGACAGTCACCATTTATTTTGAATTATCAAACATTGGGGAGAAAATAAGGGAGTGTGTTTCTTAAGGCCATCTCAAAGTAGGTGTGGCTGGCATTCCCTGGCATGGATTTTCTAGTAGATGGAATGCCAAGATCTTAAGGCTAAAAGTAATTACACTGAATGTAAGTTAGTTATTCTTTGCCAGTTAAAATTGTCTTTTCAAAGAAGAATTTGAATCTACATACATATAAACTGTTTTAAGAACAGAGGTACAAGAAGTACAAGTTAAATGATTTATTCAACTTTGAAACACAGAGTGAAAATAAGAAAATCTTGAATGAGAGTAAGAGAAAAAATACCTTGGAGTTTTCATGACGCTTCTAGGTAAGGAAATTTACTTGTTTACACGGAGGATAGATGGGTAACAGAGCAGTTACTGAACATTTCATTTTGCTCTGTTATGTTCCCACTTTATCGTGTTTAGTATATCCTCTGGAAAACCCATTTGCCATCGAATCAGGACTGTATATTGAACTACATGTCTTGTATGAAATTACTTAATTTAGCTAAGTGATGTGTCCTGAAATTGAACAAAACATTTTTGAAACTTGGTTAGATTAGAACATCCTTTCAGCAGCACAATGTTAAAATGTTTGCAGTTGAAGTTGAGTAATGTAGGAATATATTTCTGAAGTTGAGTAATGGAGGAATATATTTTTCTATGTTGTAAGACACAGAATCCTATTTATTTTAAATTCGAGTTACTTTGACAGAATTAAATGTCTTGGTAGGGATATTGTGACTCCCTTGAAAGTGTTTGGTTTAAGCCAACTAAGATTTAATGACGACTCTTTGAACTTTCATTTTTATTCATCTGCATTCATTGTATTTTATTTTGATACATTACTAAAATTCTTTAAATAATTACAGCTGGAATGCAGTTTCCAAGTGTGCTAACCCTGTGCTGGTTTCCTCTCTGGGTTCTTACCATTGGTGTAAGTTACATTTATTACACCATTAATATGTTACAATTATTACTTTAATTAGATGCAAATGTGACTGAGAATTATGTATATAGTTTCTCTTCCTTTCATATCTAGTTTTAACTTGTCTCCAAATAATATGTTTCCCTTTCCAAAAAAAAAAAAAAAAAATCTGTAATCTCCTTTGTTAGGAAATCCCTATCTAGATGTTACAGCATTGAGTAAGATTCCCAGTGGCAATAGGATTAAAATAAAAGATGCAAACTGGACTTGTGGTTCTACGTTTTCGAGGCCACCAACTACCCCTCCTTCTTTTGTGTTCATATTCCTGAAAAATTTGAAGCAGTTATCATGTTCCCACTTAGTTATTGCTTAGCCAAACTAATACATATTCTTTTAATCTTTTTGTTTCATATAGAAAGTCAAACCCTTCTTTCTGATCTTCTGTGAACTCTTTCCAACACTTCTATATATTTTAAAAATAGCATTCTGGTGTCAACAATATGTGTATTGTTTTCTATTTTAGAAAGCAATGGAGCCAGAAGAGCATACTGGATTCTTTAGACAGAGTTTATTTAAGAGAGGACATATGAATAATAGCACAATTATTACAAATTGTCACTTGTCCACGTGACAAAGGAGGAATGTAGGGAATCTCGATTTCACTTACTTTTCTGCCTTTGTGGCTAATATGGATAGGTGATGTAGAAAGTCACACTTTTAAAAATTCTTTTTCCCCTCCAAATACCGTGAGGATGGACTGTATGATGAGTGACAATGCCTTTTAAATGTCCCTTCGGTAGATTTGTTTTACTTCTGGTTTTAAAAAATGAAAGTCTACTTTCTACATCATGTTTTCATATCCACTTATCTTTGTTGCCTCATATTTTATGCAAACTTGATCATGTTGTGGTTTTGAAATGAAATTGACACACTGTACTTTGATCAGTTAATAGAATTCGAAATCCTTTACCTTACTTTGCAGTGGACAAGGAGATTTTTATTTTACATTTTAAGAAATGGGAAACACCAGTTCTCTGCTTTCTGCCTCCTTTCTTCCCCCAAAGTATTCTAGTTTTTTCAATAATGTGTATATGCCCTACCCTTTCTAGTTACCATTTCAAAATATGATCTAAAGATCCCTTGGGGAAGTTTTCATTGTATTTGTTAATCATCCTCAGTAATTTGGTGGGAAGAGAGATGAGTGGGGATCATGGGAGGAGTGGAATCTGTCACATGAATACCATGATGTTAATGGGTGTAAGGCTGAGGTTTTTCTCTTCCTGTACAAACTCATTTCGTTGATATAAAAGACAGTGCTGGCCAACAGGTGGCTATGCCTATAATCTTAGCCCTCTGGGAGGCCAGGCAGGGGGATCACACGAGCTCAAGAGTTTGAGACCCTGTCTCTACATAAAAAAGGAAAAATTAGCTGGGTATGACGCTGCACATCTGCAACCCCAGCTACTCAGGAGGCTTCTGCAGGAGGGTCACTTGGGCCTGGGAGTTTGAGACTGCGTTGAGCTATGTTGATGCCACAACACTCTAGCCAGGGCTACAGAGCAAGACTCTGTCTTAAAAAAAAAAAAAAAAAATTACAGTAGGTATAAAAGCACTCTACCTAAAGATGTATAATTATTTTATGGTCATTATTATATTTCCCCCAAAGCAGGCTGAGCCAAAAACATTAAATGACAAAATCTGTGTTGATGAAAATAGTGACCACACATCTCTGAACCAGGCACAAATGTGAAATGCTTTAGAGGCTTTATCTGAGGACCTTGGCGCTGTGCAAAGGTGTTTCATACCATCAGAGTAAGATGACACTGTATCACTCTACAAAGAAATGACTATTGAAGAACAGATTAACAGGTGAAATTGGACTGAACAGGGAAAGAAAAGCAGTCAGAAATAATATAATTAGAAACTTGAGCTTGCAGGTGGACTTGGTGTGTGTTTCCTTGTTGGTGTGGTGGTGTGATGGGGAGGAGTTATCTAATGACTGTTTTTAGTACATTCTTATATGCAGATTTTTGATGCAGGAAAAAAAGACATTCAATGTACTCTTTGACTTTTTCAGTGTTTTTATCAACATGTTTTTGTCATATAAACATAATCTTATGATTTTTTTCATGACTAAAATTTTTTTAAAAATTCTAAAAATATTTTATGGAGCAAACAGTCATTCTTTCCGTGAACAAATGGCCAAAGCTTGTTGAAGTGTCAGACTAATTGCTTGTGATGTCCTTTTACTAGTCAACTTATAGATACCGTATGAATGCATATAAATTTAATTATGAAGCTATGAACATTCCCTTGATTTTCTTTTTTAATTTTTTCTAATCAATACATTATTTGGGAAAAGAGTGCATATTTTTTCAGGGAATGAAATTCTTTTTTTTTTTTTTTTTTTTTACTTTTTTTTTTTTTTTTTAATTATAGATAAAAATATGCACCATAGATGTGGCCCAACCCATCACCCTCCCTCCACCCAAACCTTCCCCCTCCCTTCGCCTTCCTTGGTCCTTTCCTCATAGTCTTGTGGTATAGTTGGGTTATAGCCTTCATGTGAAAGCTATAGTTTAGCTTCATAGAAAGGCTGAGTACATTGGATACTTTTTCTTCCATTCTTGAGATACTTTACTAAGAAGAATATGTTCCAGCTCCATCCATGTAAACATGAAAGAGGTAAAGTCTCAATCTTTATTTAAGGCTGCATAATATTCCATGGTATACATGTACCACAGTTTGCTAGTCCATTATGGGCACTTGGGCGTCTTCCATGACTTAGCAATTATGAATTGGCCTGCAATAAACATTCTGGTACAGATGTTTTTGTTATATTGTGACTTTCGGTCTTCTGGGTATAAACCTAGAAGAGGAATTATAGGATCGAAAGGCAGGTCTATTTTTAGGTCTCTAAGTATTCTCCAAACATCCTTCTAAAAGGGACGTATTAGTGGGCATTCCCACCAGCAGTGTAGAAGTGTGCCCTTTCCTCCACATCCACGCCAACATCTCTGTTTTGGGATTTTGTTATGTGGGCTACTCTTACTGGGGTTAGGTGATATCTCAAAGTAGTTTTGATTTGCATTTCCCTGATGATTAAGGATGATGAGCTTTTTTTCATGTGTTTGCAGATTTTGCGTCTGTCTTCTTTAGAGAAGTTTCTCTTTAAGTCCCTTGCCCACCCTGAAATGGGGTCACGTGTTCTTTTCTTGCTAATAAATTTGAGTTCTCTGTGGATTCTGGTTCTTAGACCCTTATCGGAGGTATA